>VYYJ01001095.1:0-36603 GCA_021029165.1 Cyphoderus albinus | reverse complement strand
TTCCCTCATTTTAATTTCTTTTGAGTGAAAGAGAAAACTGGTGGTGCTCTATAGCAGTACATTGCGCGATGCTACGATTATTATTATGATTATGCATGGGCGAAGTGAACCTCTATATAAAACCACACGTCCCTTTTATTTACAACGCAGTTCTGAGAAACTGGATTTTTCGTGAAAAAGCACCGAGGCTGAAAACCCCTTTCAAGAACCCATACCTAAACACATCAAATACGTGCATTCCATCCACCCAGAAGGCACCCCTTTGTTTAGTACGAATTCAAACTGAAATAAAATAATAATTCTGTAAACTCGAAAAAAGTGTGAGTGTTCAAACTTTAACCATAAGGTGATGTGTTGCTTTTAGTTTGCAATTAATTAATCCGGTTTATTTTAAATTTTTAAGGTGATAAATAAAGTCATGGGCAAATTAGTTTTGATAATATTTCTCGGTAAAGAATCTAAGCTGTCACCAATAACCGTGCTCCAGTAGCTCCAGCAGCACACTGATGATTTCGCTGAATTTCAGCAAAAACCCTTTTTGCTGCCAGTGAATTACCCAATTCTAAAAGTGTTCTTCATTCCAGCATTAATTTGACTTTTTCGTTCGTCGGGAGAATGATTTTGCTGACTAATGTGTAAATTAGAGTGCGATGAGTGGAAGCAGTTAAAGCAATTTGTGTTGTGGGTGCGCTCAATGTTAAATGACTGATTTTCACAAATTTAGAAAAGAAAGCAATTTTCCCAACCGCCTCTGTGAAAATTTTCCAGGATCTCGCCCACAACATAAAATTACTCAATAAACTAGACATAACGCTGCTGCTTACAATTTCAGTTTTTGCTGCATGAGAAATTAGACTTTTGGCGTTCATTCACACGTACGATTAGCACGTGCTGTTATTGCTTATAACTTGGCTTTCCTTTGACTTTTGGATCTTGTTCGCTGCTTTCACACCTTTCCCATGGATTTCCAATTTAATCAGTGATTTTCAGAGGACTTCTTAGAATTCATTTTATGTACATATTATCGCATTAGTGAGAATTTCCGAGAAGTCGATTTTCACATCCACCCAGAGTAGCTTTCTGCGGTTTTCCCTTGCTTCGAGCATTTAGCAAGTATTGTTGTTCTGTTACATTCCACGTATTACTCGTGACTGGAGAGGAAAGTGAAAATCGGCTGTCGACAGGCATTCCAATTTTCGTTTTATCGTAATCATGTCAAGTCATTGCGGTGGTTTGATCGCGTACGAGTTTTCAAGCAAATTGGATTCGTCATTATCGGGCTAGCGTTATTTCACCTCAGTAAACGCCAGATGTAATTTTCACGATTTTATCTCTCAAATTACGAAAAAGTTATGGAGGAGCAGTGTAATTTCTGAATGACAGGTTACGCACTTATTTAAAATTAGCGGCAGGCAGATGCGTGTGTCTGCTTAGCAATCGTTTAAAGCACCACAACGAACATTTCCCACTTTGCTTCAAACTTGCTCACTTCATTGGCCAAGTTTGTATCGTGTCGATGATTGCCTCTTGTACGCTAATTTGCGCTGATGGTTCGCTGCTTCATTTCTGACTTATTTATTATTTCTAGTTGGAGAGTTTTCCCCGGCGGAACACATGTCAGAAGTGGTGAAACCACAGCTTCTAAAAAAATCATTAACCCAGACACATCGTTCTTGTGTACTGTGTACTGCTTGCTTCTATCGTTCTTAGTCACTACAGTCCCGTCATTTCAGTCTGAGGTTTTGATATGAGCGAGAGCGACATAAAGTAATAATAAGATGATCGATGGAGACATTACACACGACATACCTCTTTAGGCAACCGCCTGCAGGATTTATTCCATCGAAACACGACAACGCGAATGACTCCGCCTGGGATACAAAGCAATGTGTCAAATAACACGCTTACCCAATTTATAACAATATTGGACACATAACGTCTATACCCATGCTGCTTTCAATCACTTTCCACTGCATCATTTTCTATCATAAAATAATTATCTAGTTGCTGATCCAAAAATCACTCTACATTATTATAAGAATAACAAAAACTGTTTTCTACTCGATACAAAACGTGACGAAATATAGGTGTTACGACATCAACATTATCATCACTGTCACCATGTTTCAATTTTGGGAAATGTCAAAACCTTGTTCGATTTTACTTTACGGTTTAATCACTCTTTTACATTATTGAGCAAATCGGTGCCGTGTAACTGTCGCTGTTCCTGAGTGGGGAGAAGCCAAAATTCTAAATAGGACATGAACATATTCCAAACTCGGGAAAAACTTTCTCGTCACCTTATTTATGAAGAACATGTGTATAAGTAGTGTTACATACATACAACAATTGCTTGCCTCATCAATAGAAAAAAAGTCTTTATCCTGCACGGTTCACTTGTTCATGCACCACCGGTGCTGATCTGCTCACGGATCGGATTTGAAAGATAGGGGTGAGCAGGAGATGACAACGTCAATATGCGATGATGATGATGATGATATAATTTTACTAAAAAAGTGCAGCTGCTCGTTACATTACATGTGTTTACCATCGTGATCGTGTAAGTGCATGCATAATATTAGAATATTACCTTCTTTATCAAAACAGAATGAGGAAAATCTGTTGAAAAAATACTCGAAAAGAAAATAAGAAAGCATGACGAAATCCCTTGCTCTCTAGCTACGTACATTACATTACGTAAGGCTTTGTTGTTATCCGATGGTTATAAATGATCTTTTCCCCTTTCCACTATTACTATTCTTTCTCATTTCTTCTCCGTTTGGGCTGAACTTCACAAATATAATGATAGTGATCGCATCATATCACTAACACTGTGCACATACGCATCTCAAAAATCCAATGCACTTCACACCCACCCAGCCCCAGTCTACCGTCACATTTTTCTCTTCTTTTCTTTCTCGCAACGGATGGAAACTCCTATCATATTATTATTGTAAAATATATTTAGACTTTTTCTTTCCCATTTCTGGATGAGTGTCCATGAGAAAAGAGATTGGCGTGGAACGTAGCTTCATGCAAGAGATTTATGCCCTTTCTCTTTCACATCGCGGTGTCGTTATGTTGTACTATCAGAAAGAACGCACTACTCTCGTGCATTAGACATCCAATACAATGTTGCATTGCATTCAAAGAGTGAAGTGAATTTTTTTGTGAATGTCTTTGCAAGCCGAGCCAACCTTTTACTGCGTCAAGTATTGAATATCTTTTGATAATGATACTGTTACTGCTTCTTTCACTTGCTCTAATGTCGCGTGTGCTGTACGTATGTCCCCAGATAGATAACAAGAGTATACATAAGTACTTCAACATTACACACAGAATATGGATCNTAAGTACTTCAACATTACACACAGAATATGGATCCATGTGCACCGGCAATAGATCCATGTACTAGTATTTACATAAAGAAGAGGGAGACGTGATGCAGTAAAAGGACGTTTTTTCTCCTTTTATATGATCATGTAGTGCACACCATATCATTGCATCAATACCATTTCATTCAGCTAATAAAATGTATTTTACGACTAGGAGATAGTGGAAAAGAGTCTTTCGTCGATCATCATCTTTCTTTCCCTTACTTCTCGGTTTCCTTTACACTTGTTAAAAAGTGAGACTGTCACTATTCCGCTGAAGAATGATTCTTTGTAGAAACACCGAACCCTCTTAAAAATCACCACCCTCAAGCAGCGAGTTAAAGCTACGTTACATAAGTAGATATCTGCTGGAATATTACAAGAAAGAGATAAAGTTGGAAGGAGTAAAATAAAAAGTGCTTTACTTTTTCAAAGAGGGGTGGGTGGAAACTATGATAATACTACGACCACTCATTCGATCCGTGTTATTTTAGAGTTGCAACAAAGCGCATCATCGTCCACTCGTAAAGCCACCGCCACGACCACCCTCATATCAACTCAATTTTTGTTATCCAAGAAAAGAAAGCTGAGTTGTGCAAAATGCAGTTGCAACCAAAACGTATCCCATTTGAAGCAATTGACCATCAATGTATCTCACTCTCAATAATATATGGAGGTAGGTGTAAGGACATACACATATTCTTTTAAAGGACCACGAAAATGATGGTGATGGTGACAGTCATTACGTACCACGGTTGTGATAGTCAAGTGGACCACTTGTCTCCTATCTGTTAGTATGAGGCAAGAGGGAAATGGAAAAATACCATATTGAAAGAGAAGCCATACGGATTTTGAAGAAACCTCCTTCTGATTGTTATTGCATCGTTTCCAGGGAAGGGAGGGTGACTGGGTTCGTTACTGAGTTGCACATCAATGCTGCCGACAATTTCACTGCTTTCTTCCATATAAATATCGGTGCGGTTATTACAGGAGATGCTTTCTTTATCATGACAATGATCCCCTCTAATACAGTATAACTCTGAAATCTTTAGCATAATAATACGTACGTCCTTTTTGTCAGCAACGGCAATCAATTATTTTCAGTCTCCGCATTAATCGGCTTCGTTTCGAGTAGACAGCCGTCTTTGGCTTTATTGAGAAGGATTGGAATGTCTGAAAGACTTCCCGGATTTATCAAAGATAATGATGTAGAAACAAACAAAAGATTAAAAACGGTGGAGCAGAGTTAGAGTAAAGAAAAGAATGTTTACATTTCCCCGCCTTGCAATTGAACTTTCTGAATTTCCTGTTAGGCTGTAGATGGAAAAGCTGAAATGAAAATGAAAAAAATCTTTCTTGCACAACTACGGCATTTTTAGAAAATCAATCGTCATTTTCACTCACATTATCCATCTATTCTAGATATATCTGCTTCAGCAGGTTTCACTTTTCGGCGAACAAGAAAAATTGAATTTTAGATGATTTCTACGGAATCAGTATAAACCGAGATGATTAGATTTATAAAATGATGAAGTGGAATATGAAATTAATTGTGTGTCGCGTGCACGACGAATCCGAGAAAAAACAGTTTCGTGTCATATACAAAATTAAGCAAAATTGTATAAATTACTGTCATTTTATGTAGATCGGGACAAATTCATTATTATATAATTCCGGTTATGTAACGGTGAATAATTATAAATTTCTTCTCTTGTTTTGCAGATTACAATGGTGCCGAAGCGACTGGGATGGTAATACCACCGTTAGCGCTTAGTCTTACCTCGTCTGGGACACTTTCAGAAGTTTCCGGCCTTGCAGGTCAAAGTGTTCGTCTCTCCTGTCAACTGAGTCAAGACATCCTGCGGGAAAATCCATTCTATCAAATGGTATCGAGCTGATAGGAGAGTTTATATTTTCAGTGATATTGGGTCCATATCGAGAGCAGAAGATGATTTGGCCGATCGGTAAGCTTCATTTTTTAGATTTAAAAAAAAACCGATTTGTGCAATGCCTAAAAACGTCATGTATTTAAAATATTTATCATCATCTCTTTTTGGTTAGATGTTTAACTATTGCACAATGTCTTATCTTAAATTACACTTACCTTGGTTAATCAATCAAGAAATTCATCGCTGTCTTCATCATCTCTATTGAGATGGTGCGAATAAATTTCACTGAATGGAACTTTCCCTGGAGTTTGTCCCACCTACATAACTCTGAATGAGAGGAACAAGAGTCTGCGGCGTAGTAAACCCCATCAATGGAAATATGTAAAAGACGCAACTTTTCAACTTATTTTCCACTGGCAAACTTTTAAACTTCACACAAGTTTATTATTATCAGTAATAACATCAAAAAGGAGACAACATTTTCCTGCAGCTCTGCCACCAGATCTGCTTCTAAAATGGAAAGGGTTACAACAGCAGCACTGAATGAATGCCTGTCTATTCAGCAGTAAACCGCAAAAACCAGAGACAGAACAGAGCAGAAAGTTTGTGTCATCTTTTTCCTTCATGCTCCCATCGCACAGCATCGCAACCTTTCCTGCTTGATATTCTCTTGAAAATTTTGAAAAAGGGTCTTGCTCACTTCAACTATTGCATTAATAATAATAATAATGTCGGTAATATCCTCAAAATTACAAGACTTCTTGACAGTTTAAGACATTTCCCTTTTCTTTATGCTACTCATCATTCCCTTATGCTAGTCTTCTGTCGCAGACGTTCTCTCGCTTTTCATATGGATTCTCTCTCGGCCTTCTTTATTTTTTCATCTCTGATCTTTCAATGATAAAGTAAGCATGTACAATTTCCCATTTTTCCATGATATACATATCTGCTCTTCTGGTTGTTCTGCTATGACTATGACTGTGAGTGAGTCATCGAGTTACTACAACAAGTCAAGGCTTACTTTTCCAAATTTTCTGTCTTCTTGTTCCAACGATGTTTCGCATAGCAATCTTAACTTTTTCGGTTTCCCCACACAGAGAGAAAGAGAGCGAAAAAAGAAGATCATTATGAATGAAGATGGCAGTCAACTATTTTTATGTATATGTTTATGTTTACGGAACCAGCTAGCACCGACGAGATCTGATACAGTGGCTCCTAGTTATTATAGCATTAAGGTTCGCTACACAGTGAATAGTGTGATTCGTTGTGTTGTGCTGCTCGAAATGAAACTTCTGCTGCTTGACGGTATCAGGCCTGGGTGGCATTGGCATGACATGGCAAGATACAACCACATTGCTCTTCTCACTGCTCGCTTTCTCTTTCCCGACGTTCCCATTCCCCCTGTCCGCTACAAGTAAGGGAATTTTTATCAACTGTCGACATTCATAATAATACATAATATACTGACTGCGCCGCAGTATAGAATTATAAAAAGTTTGGGCATGCCGCCGCCGGAGAAAAATGCATGCATGCTAAGAAACGATGATGAGTACGAGAACAAAGAACTCGAGCGACTTGTAATTCTGTCCATTTGGAAGTTCATTGCTTGGCGAGTTTCTCAAATCGAGTTACTCGTGGTTTCATCTGCTTCTGTTTTTCTCTTCTGGCCATGGCATAAAATAATAATTTGCCATTTAGGATCATGCCCATATGTTCGCTGTTCCTTACTAAATATGTACATACCCGGGAAGATCCAGATTTTTTGGGGATAAGTATGACTGGATAAGATAAGATTGCAAATAATTTTTGCTACAATTTCTATGTCATTAGTTTGGAGAAGGATGGGCGAAGTTTTCTTGGCTACGTTATGGAAACAAACGAAGCAGACGTACAACAATTGCTGTTGTTTAAGCTATAATGTTACCCGCTCGTGTCGTGTCACGGACATCGTATCTTGCTCGTTCAATTTCCTCTCGTACTTACATTACAGAGGTTCATTTTTGTACACCTACTTTCATGCTAATGTTAATACCCAGCGAACAGATCGCAATTTTTTATGCAGGAACGGTTTCTGGAAATCTAAACGCATTTGTACATATTTGTTTGTAGTTTTCGTTCTGTTGCCAGCTTTCTTTCTCCTTGTGAGCCAGGATTGAAAAAGAGTCGAGTTGTCTTGAGTGTGTGCGGTCTGTTTCTGGTATGCATGGATTGATGCTGCCTTTGCTGCCGCCTCAACTAAAAAAGAAAAAGTAGGCTAGCTAGTATACTACTTCTACTCTGCTACAATTTTCTCGCAAATTTTATGACTAGGATACATACAACCTCTAACCGCTCCGCGATATACGACTCCGACTCACGACAATGTCTTTTCATTGAAGCTCATCGTGTAGCCAATTCAGTTATAAAGAACTGTGCGTAATGTCTCTGTGTGTAAAAATTACTTGCTTTCTGCTACATTAAATGAAAGTGTGTAGTATGCCAAAAAGGAATAATACAGATATCGAATTGGGCCCACCAAATAACGAATAAAATAACAAGAGGCGAGTGGAGTGAGTCGCAGCAACCAGCTAGAACCTAAACCAAAGCAAAGTAAACCAAACACAATTTCAATTCAGCTGAATTTGCTGGTTATTGCGGTTCTTACATCCACGATTCTAGCACGTAGTCTCTGATTATATTGTTATGAGAAAAAATGGAAATCATTCCATTCACTTTATTCTCTGCCGTAGTAGTATGACCAACCCTAATAGATTCCTCGATTCCTTTTTCTCGGAAATGAGAATCCCTTCAAAAACACAAAACAAACGTTCAACACATTTGCTAAACTTTTTTTTCGTGGGTTGAAGTTGAAGTTGAACCAAAGAACGCCACAATCTGGCTTTTGATTGAGTGAATGGAAAGAGATCGAAAAAATAAAAAGCTAGAAAAACCCAACGAGTCCATGACCATTTTATTTGAGAATTCACCTTGCTCACATTATAATAACACTAACATTCTGATTTCTATACTGCGTTTACACTTTACTCGTGTGCGTGAGATCATTGACTTTAAGTTGAATATAGTTTGGAAAATGTGACTTTATAAATTGACGTTTAACTTATTTTCCCTGTATGTACTGACTGACTCGTTCCGATTGCTATCTCAATGTTCATAAGCAGATACTGCAAACTTTTAGCAGATGAACCTTGTTAAATGACTTGCTCACTTGACCATCGTGTATTCGTGTGCAGTATGTCAATTGCAGCGTAAAGTTTCCCTGTCCGCAGTTTCAATGATGGTGTGTGGTGTGAGAAAGGGAAATCTCCCCACAATGCTCCAATCCAAGTACTTTTATTGTGTTCGGTGAGGTCTGTGTTTTATTATGTGGAAAAATTACGGTTATGTATTTGTTCCTATCTACCAATCTTATCTGATTTAGTAGTGCATAAAATGCATGCGTGTTTTTATTGCTTTTCTCTTTTTATAGCATTACGCACATATACATACTTCAAGTAGTATTCGATAGTATTTTTGATATTTATTAAAGAAAGAAAATTAAAGGAACGGGAAAACAGTTCCCATTTACTTCAAGGATGGTACATGGCCAAAAACGGATTTGCACTTGAAGAATTATGCAAAGTTAAACTTTTCTAATGTAGTAGTTCATCACATGCTAGTAGCATTAAGAAACAGAATTATGTTAGACCTTCAAGAAAATTATGGCATGCCTGTTTACTGCCTTTTCCATTCCATTCTCCACGATGGAGACAGATGAGATTATTCGAATTTGAATTCAAATTACTCGACTTTTTCCGGTGTCCCCTGTGATTTATAATCTGGGTGGTCTACCTACTTTGTGCCTAAGATGATACATATATTTCAAACATCGTGAATCCCCTTGTGCACTGTGTGGTCTATCATGGTGGATTTTATGCCATTTTATGTTTTAAATGAAGAAATAGATTAGAACCATAAAATGAGCGACCAGTAGTAGTAGTAAACTAAATAAAAACACTCGGAGCAAAGGAAAATATATTTGTGAGGATTCGCCATGATTCTTGAAATTTTGCTTGTCGGCTAGAAGAAATAATGTGGAGCCTCATCTCATCTGTAACCAAAACCCGCAAAAGCTACCGCGGAAAATTAGGAAGAAAAAGTTTGTGATAATCTTAATCTGAGCTGTAGGAAGTGTGTAAACAAAAAGTTGTATAAATGACAACAGTAAAATGTTAAATAAGAAAAGCAAGCCATGCATACATTGCTTCCGTTAGAAAATATCACGAATTTTCCCAACGAGTTCTTTAACTCTTGAGAATTTGGCTTTGTTCAGCTCTTGTAAAATAAACTTGATTTAGTTTCTACTCCATCGAGAGAGTTGGAGAAAAAAGGTTCTTTTAAAGTGCAGCTCTCTTTCTTTCTGGTAAATTTCACGGATAAGGAAGCTCATAACAGGGAAAATGTGGAGGCAGCAGCATCGTAGTTTATGGCGAGAAGACAGCATATTATAACTCACCTAGTGCACGAAACCGTCCAACTTGGTGTGCACACACCCTGTCATTCCCTCCTAAGTCCCGTCAATATCAACATCGTCATTCTGGTCGTTCTCTTCACTCACTTTATTTGCACTTGGAGAAAATGAAGCCGGGCAAGTGAAGGCAAAGAATAAAAAAGAATGGGAAAAGAAGAATATTGCAAAAAAAGAGTTTGCAAACTGGAAATGCTCCTTCTCTACTTTCCCTCGCAGCCAAACCAACTAAACTTTTAAGTTCAATGCTGCCACTGTCTTGGTTTGTTTTCATGCTTATTATAACTTCAAATTGGATTCCTTTTTGCGTGAGGTGTACCTACCTCGATATAAAAGAGAAGTCTCATTTTCATTCTTATACGACCAAGATGATCATCGCATTCGCTCGTTGTGTCGTTCCCTCTAATAAATTTCACCACGGAGAAACTAGTCGCAAAGAAAATAAAAGTAAGTCGAAAAAACATTGTGCACGAAGGAACTGCCCTTTTATGCACGCATACATTGTCTGGCAGTTCCTGTGCTTTTCATACATTACAGACATCCCTGAATAATAACGCTTTCTTCCGCTTGAATCATGATTCGCTGAGCGTATGCTTCGGCTCTACGCTGTACGCACTTTCATTGTTCCAGTCAGAGCGCATTTATCTCCACAAAAGTCGTTTTAAGAAAGAAGCAACGCGTCTACGCCCTGGACCGTGCACAAAGTCCTATTTCTTTGCCTTCCCTTCCCATCTTCATTTTCTCTTCCTCTCACTCCGCACTTGATCAGACCATCCACGATGATCATGATCGTGATCATCATAATGTTATTCAAGGCTCAAGCGGCTGAGTCAGATAACTACCTAGATACTATATTGCTCACGGCGAAAAACTCCGCTCTTCTCCACTTTGTTCCACATTGTAGCCTCCTTTGGTCTGGTTCCGGTTACTTTGTCTTTTCTGTAGGAATAAAATGTGTTACCGTTACCCACATAAAGTGGATGTGGTCTCCACGCACACAGCCATGGAGAGGGAAAGAATTCGTGTACACTTCAAACTATTGATTTTCCCTGCTTTGACACAATTATTCTGCTCAGCTGCTCCGACAAGTTTCAGTGTCGCTTATTGTTGTTTCCTTGCCTTTTTCTTTGAAACCAGAACCATCGCCACTGTAAGCACCATCATTCTCATCATCGTCATCACCAACCTCTTCGACACAGAAATTGCTATCTTTTCCTAACACCCTTTCCTCTTCTGTGGCGTTTGGTAATGTATCCGAAGAAAATCATTTTGGTTTTTCCTGAGATTTGATGGCTGAATCTCATTTTTTTCTTTCTCATTTTCCTTGTTTCGTTTTTCTTTTTCGTGTCAGCGACATTCGTTCACGTCCTGTACTCTTTGCTTCAAGGAGACGCTGTTCTCCATGATGATGACAATGATGAAAAAATCCCTCGTTTGCTGCCAAAGTAGTTTGTTGCGATGTTCGCGCAATGCCATTGAACATGACTTTCAGTCAGAACAACTTATTTTCCCCTCATCCTTTTAGTCTTTTTTCCATTATTGTTTTCAATCCTCAACGAAATCACTAATATGTATATATACAAAGCACATCGTATGTACATGACATGTGTGTAATGGAGAAAATAGTGAAATTGGAACTGAGTCTGTTTTTTCCTATTATTGTTATTTTTTCATCAGCATAAGAATAGATTACTTATGAAAGCTTTTGTTAAATTAAGTGTGCTCGAAATGGCTGTTTCTATCGCTCATTGCTAGTTCCCATTTCTCGGTGAACCATCTTGGAGAAGTGGAGGGAATGGACAGATACGGAACTGAAATGATCATTTTTGTTGGCTTCTGTATAAAATTGACATTTCTGTTCAACTGACTTCTGTGACATATCGATCGTGTAGTACACACATCCAGTTTCAGGTACATCTGTATCTGTTCCGTTCACTTTGTAGAAAATCTAATGATCATTTTTGTTGCCTTCTGTATAAAATTGACATTTCTGTTCAACTGACTTCTGTGACATATCGATCGTGTAGTACACACATCCAGTTTCAGGTACATCTGTATCTGTTCCGTTCACTTTGTAGAAAGTCAAGTCTTTGGTATAAGTCTGTTGCAACCGAAAGTCCAACTAGCTAAACTAAGTTCTTTTCAGTGTTGCTTTTTATGTCTCACCTCTAACAATGCTTTCCCATTAAGTAATGTTTCAACTAGGACCATCCTCGGTGATAAGAAGCTATTACAGCGTAAGGAAGAGTTAACCCAATTTCTTCCAGTGAAAAGCGAACGAGCATCGAACTTCCTTCCTTCCATATCTTTTATTCTCTCTACCATCACTTTCAGCATTTTCAGTGATTTAGAGGAATTGGAATTGGGTAGAAATAGAGCGACAAAAAGGATGCATTTTCATTCTAACTGATTCTCTCAAAGAACACTTTCTCAACTCTTCCTCCAGTTTCTCCAATAATCTTTCACTTCTTGTCACGACGACAGTCCTAAAGCGCACATTTTCACACTGTACTTCGCTATTTGTTCGCTGCCATTCCGTCTCATTCTCACACAGCTAACGTCTCATCTTCTGTGTAATTTAGTAAGATTACGGATTTTCATTTTGAGCAAGAAAAGTGGCTGTCTGCGTATGATTAGAAAGGACGGCGAGATATGAAGAATTGGGTTATTGGGTGGTGAGCACAAGATTTTGAAAGAGAGACGTATTTTCACTTTCCTTCCACACTCTAGCCGCATTCAGCAAAAGAATGAATTCATAACTTTGCTGGCTTTTGAGAGTGTGACTGAGAAAGAAAGGAAATAACACTTAGGTTTCAGAGATCATTTTCATCTGTCCTGCTACTAAGAAGAAAAAGAGTTTTGTCAGCGAGCGCCATTCCTTGTTTTCTTCTGCTGAGCTTCGACCTCGATCAAGCTATTGAGTGGAACTGTGCAGAATTAATTTCCAGAGCTAAGGAATTTATTACTGTGACTGAATTGAAATGCTGGAGAGTGAGTTCGCTTCCGCTAGTGTCATTGACATGTAGACATTCGTTACTTGCTATAGCTTAAATTTGCTTTTCCCTTCCAATCCGATTTATAAGGATGAAAGCAAAAAGCAAAAACGTTTGGCAGAGAGTGACCTTCTGAAAGTTCTTTGAAGAAGAAAATCCATTACAATAAACAGTTTGTTAATTGGAGGGAAAGAGCTTTTGCTGTTCCTCTTATTTAGTTAGAATGACCTTTCTTCGTTGAAATGTTAATCCTCTCCATTCTACTTACTTGATTATCACCAAGCTCCCACTTTTCACTTCTCTTTTACTTTAAGTGACTCACTGACTGAGTGCATGAGGCTCTCGATTCTCCTAAAAGCCTCTGATCATTTTTCAAGGCCACAGCCTCTTTGATCGTCTACAGTAATTCCGATAACGGCTGACCTACATTTCACTTTTTGCTCCGAAACTAGGCACATACGTATATCACATGATCCACACGCCACTCATTTTTCAAGAGACGAATAAAAAGATACGATGCCACTTTTTAAAGAAATGTGCTCTTCGCTACTCTGTCCGTTGTGCACCGTTGCATTATTAATATTGGGAGAGAGAGTGGAAGTGTAAGGAAAGGAGAAAGCTCTAACTTATGTCACGCTCAGATCATTTTTACCCTCCACTTTATTTTCAATCTCTTCTTAAATGAACTGATGTGACTTGGATGAAGAAACTGGCTTCTTCCTGGCAACAATTTTTCAGCACGAGAAGTTATTCTCTTATGTATGTGTTTAAGTGGGCCAGAAATATAGCAACTCTCATCTTTTTATCATTGTTATCATCTCGATTTTCACAAAGCAAGAAGAAAAATTCTGGTCAGGGCAGTCGAATCAAAGCAGAAAAGCAGCTGAGTATGACAGCCCGTTTCCTTTCCGCTTCATCCTCGCTCATTTTATTTTAGCTGGCTGACTGGCCCGCGACTGCGAAGCGAAGGCAGAGGAAGCAAAAAGAAAGAGCGAGAACGACATGAATTGACTAAGGCCGACTTTGGAAAACCCGGAGAATGGTCACAAGACCAAGAGAGTTGAGATGGTGCTATTGACATAATGTACTATCCTATTAACTATGTAGGTTACTGGTAAAATGGCCACACACACAGGCACGTACGCCACTGTACTCGGCCCGGATCCAGGGAAAGACAAAGAAAAGAAAGAAAAGGCAAGATAGTTTCAACACCATAAAGAATAGAGCTGCGTTACAGAAATGTCGGTGTTGAGTATTGAGATTTCATTTCTCAAGTCGACAGCAGTCGTTATACTCGGCTCACTCAGAAACACACAAGTAATCTTATATTCCGCTGCCCGGTAATGTACAAGTTAAGATGTACAGAGCAAGAAATGAAAATCTCCACTTGCTTTCTCAGCTTTATACAAGTTGGAGTTGGAAAGCAGAGACTCCCATTAATTCCCTTGAGCCAACTGTAATGCTAGTCACATACGTGTAACGTATTACGGTTTCAGCAGCAGCAAAGCACTAATAGTAACTATGTAATGTAAGGTATAACTTCTTATTCTGGTTGTTGGAGGGCTATCGGATATGATTTTTTGTGTAGTAGTAAGTAGGTATGTAATATTGTCAAGGGTATCATAAGATATGGAAGTAGTGACAACGACCCAACAGAAATGAATATATGTGACGTTAAGCCACTCTATTGGCTATTGCCTCCAAAGAAACCACATCAACTTCTTCCTTCTCTTTCTCCTGTGCACCACTTTATCCCGCAAATTCAAGCGCACAAGAAGAAAAAGAAGATGATAGTTTTGAAACTTGTAAAAGGCCATAAGATAGATTCAGCAAGATTTGTGTTATGCTTAGCCTAAGTATTAAAATAGAAAACCATTTTATCTCAACATTTCCTTCCGGTCGCCTACACACCATTCCAGCAGTTCACGCCAAGAGTAAAATTAAACTCAGCTGCCGTAACATGAGTTGCCTTACAACATGTTATATTTGTGAGAGAAAAGGGGAAAGCCATGCATCTCCGGCTTATTCGTTCGTAGTATAAAATGACCATAATAATGCGAACCAATTTAATAAATACATACATTCTATTATGTAATCGCAATATTACATAAGCCCATTTCCAATCTTATTCCATTCTTATAATCTCAACAAGGATGGAAATCTTTTACTTACTGGAGGCTGCTTAAGTTTAAGCTTTTGTACAAAAATTGCTTCCGCCATGCAAAGAATAGCGCTATTTTAGCATCCACTGCTTAAAATATTCTAACCATATTCGCGCTATTCTATTATGCACACATCCAAGTATTCTGACTATGACTACGTGCCTGTCAATGGTCAGAGCAGTAAAGCAGTAACAGAGTTCGCACTCGCAGCGTGAGTTGAACTCGCCGGTAGTTCGAGAGGAGACAGATGATGACTTTATATAATATTAAGTAACCATGTGCCAGCCATACATTATCTGGAAAGACAGAATGGCGCATATCGGCGTATTCGAAAGGCTGGAGAAGCGGAAGCTATGGGTATATGCACACATATTTTTAAAGACGATGTAAACTTTTTTGGGAATATTACGTTATAAGACTATAGCGTAATATGGATATGAAATCCGCAATCAGAGTGTAGTGATCAAAATAAATTCAAAGATTCAATCCCTGGAGAATACATACAGGATGCAAAAATGTGTTTCAACAACGCATCAATTTCCTCAGCATAACGTTTGCACAACTTGTTATAAATGAACCTTAGCGGATCCTCTTTTCCATCATTTTGTGATAAAGACATTCGTACTTTGTACAATACTCCTCTCAAAATCACGTCCTCCCGGCAGATAGAAAATGTGTCTCGGAAAGCTAATACTTACGTAATACCAAAAATCCTATTTTATCATCTTTTCGCAAAGAAAAAGACGGACAATTTTTCGTCGCAAGCTGGAAGCTGGATGACGGATGATATGATCCAAAGAAAAATGAAAGATTATCACTTCAGTCCTGCAGCTTTTTTCCTTCGCTAAGGCTGATCTAAAATAGTATCGTTTATACTGAGCGGTATTTTTGCCCGTTTTTAATGCACATACATTATACAATGTCTTAAAATTGTGGAATATTTAATGTGGTATGAAGCGTCTAGTAAAAGTAACAGACTCGCCGCACCGCTGCTGGCAGTTGCAGGAATAATGGTGCATCATCGGCTCGATATCCGTCTTGCTAGAATAAGTGAGGGACGCGCTTTGTAAAGTAAACGCTGTCAAAGTATAGTACCCGAGTCTAGAATTTTTTTTCGTGCGACAGCAACCCTAGCGTGTAATATTATACTCATAAGTGGAAGGAAACGTTAACGTAGTTAATCTGAAAACTCTTTGTCAACTTTCTTATATGTAGAAGAGAAAAAACTTATCAGCAGGGAATAAAATGCAGCCTTGCATTGATGGCAGATTTTTTTATAAAGCTGAGATATATCTGTATTAAAGATACATATTCAATATATTTTATCAGCACATTTGCACATGCACATTTCACAAGTTTCCAGAATTTGCACATTCTAGCACTAATGCATCTCTCCGTGTCGGTCCCTCCTGACGGTGGATTTGAATTCATCTAAAGTATTAGCTTCATTAGGCATGGAAGCGGGGGTACTCCAGCGAAGCGAAAACATTCATGCAAAAATGTCACACCGCCGCTGACACAAAATTTTTTACCCTAAAAGCATAACTTCAGCAACAAAGGCCGAATGCATCCAATTTTTGCCTACATCACTATCGTTTTATTGCCTTTGCCATATACGTTTATATAAATAAATGTAGCTTCACTCATAATGATAAAAGCGGCAGCAAAATATCGCCTAAGCTGTTCTCACTCCTCTTCTTCTGAATGAACTTTCACTTTCTCCAAAAAAAACTTTCTTCACTTTGAAAAAAGGCAAAGGAGGTATAAAATGTAATCGAGGTGGATTGGATGAGTAGTTTGACGGGTAGCAACACCTCCCTACACCGCGATATCTAAAAGGTACAAAAATTGTATTGGTATTCCAGAGAAAGAGAAACGGCGAGGGTAATCCATGCATGTGTATGAGATGTCATGAATTTTGCATGTAATCTTGGAACTGCCTTGATGCCATAGTTCATCCTGTGTGTGTGTGGTGGCCCAGTTCTTGGGAGAGTCGAAGTAATAACCTCAACACCTACATATTATTATTTTCTGTCCCTCTGGTATACATGGAGCATAGAGAGTCGAAATCGTATAGTAGAATCTGTTGAATATGTATGCATAATACAAAGATTTTATAGGCATGCCCAAAACTCTGGCCTGCCTGTCTGCTTCGGTGAGTTGCATGTGTGGGTTTTGGGTTTAGAAGGGCAAGTTATTACGAAAACATTTCTACCCTTTTTATTCTCAATTCCTTTCTTTCGCCGTTTTCGCCTTTTTAGGGAAAAATAGTCTCGAGAGGAAGTTGGTTGGTTATGAAAGTGCACTTGGTGTTGGAGAATTCAATTGCATACCATTTCAATATAGATTACGTGATTGTCATGCTAGCAGCCATGTAACGAGAAACTGGGCAAAGTAGTGCTGGGCTCACTCTTCTAAACGCCAACTGCCTTTTATTATTTGGCCTAGTCTCTTAGTTGTTAGCATAATAACGTAGCACGATGTATTCCGCACTTTTACCTGCTTTTCAATTCTCCCGAGATGGAGACAAACTTAGCGGTAACGGTGACTATCTTTTTTCCTCCCATCTACATACTACATGTGAATACTCTCGGCTTCTGACTGAATTCTCTACGAACACGGTACAGCGTTACTGACTGTCTGCCATGTTACAGGCAACGAAAATGGTCATAGGATTCACATTTTGCTATTGAAATGAAATAGACAGAGAGAGAGAGAGACGCTCTTACAACACATGGCGTTTCGTACGTGAAAAGGGGACTGACTCTCTGCGTCAAAGTGAAGCATCTCCCAATAAAATGTAGATGGGCATCATCATAATGCGACAGAAGTGGTGCGTGTGTGTGCATTTCATACATTATAAAAGACATCGAAATATGCGTTATTATTATTACATGTGATGTTGTATTATACTCTAGAAAATATAATCGAGCCTGTCCTTGTAAGAAGAGTCTCTGCGGCTTTGGTTGTGTGATGTGACCAAGTTTTCTAAAGATTATAATGCTTTATTCTCCTGTGGAAACTCACTATTTATCTTGCAGGCTATACAAAAACTGCTTCAAGTAAAATGAGGAAAATTGCCAAACTGGATGATTTTTCCATCTCGTGGTTGCTTTCCGGATAAAAATTTCTCTTCCACTTTCACTTTCCTTGCACACAGTTTGTAGCTACTGACTTAATATAAGGTTTACCCTTGCGCAACTTTTTCTACTTACCTGAGCTGAATCTATCTTCTTATTGCTGCTTTTTGGGAGGAAAAGTGCATTCAATTGAGTTTTGTGTTCTGAGCCCGTCTTATGGATATTCTGCACTGAGAGCATAGCCTTGTCCAAGGAAATCTGCCAATAAAAGGGGGAAATGGCAAAGGTAGGTTGTTCGTTCTTTCTGTCTTGAAGGAAGAAAAATTAAAGTCTTGAAGGTACACACAAGGAAAAAGACATGAAGCAGAAAGTGGAATTTAGGCAAAACTCTGGAAGAAGCGCGATCGTCCGTTGTAAATGTTTTTTCTTCCGTTAGAAAGAAGAAACTTTGCTTGTTGAGAGTAAAACAGGTACAAGACTAGAAAAGTGTTGTTGTTTTTTTTGCGGTGGTTAGTTCGTGTGTGACCTGATTCCTTTATTGAATTTCAAACGAGATAGTTGGGGAAGAGGAGAGGAGAAAAGGAAATAAATCGAATAGGACTAAAAACTTACAGCTGTACTCCATCCATATATTTAATATGAAGCAGAGTGGAAGAACAGCTGTGTAAATGGGAATGGAGGGAATGAGGAAAATAATAATATGCCTCTTCCTCTTGCACTCACTTCCTCTCCTCGAAAGGCAATCTTACTTTTCTAGACGGAATTGCGTTTTCCGTTAACAGATCTCCTTTTTCTTTTCTTGAATGGAACTGCAGGAGTGGAATGAAACCAATCAACTCGTTTTCTACTTTCACTCATGACGATGCTGATGATGATTAGAAAAACACGACAGAATGTACTGACTGAGGCTTCCGGAAACCCAAGCGACTGTTTATTTTCAACTGTATTCATGTTTGGTGGTCTGGCTTTTTTATTTATACATCGTCTTGCAAAATACTCCCCATCCGGCAATTTAGTCTCTAAAAAGTAATCACATGCTTCTACTTAATTTTCATTCTTGATTTATCTTCAGCAACAGAGTTTATATAAAAATGTGAGTCGCTGGAAACGTTGTTAGAATATGCCTAAAAATGAGACAAGTATTCTAAGTTAAGTCATCCAAATAATAATATAGGGGGAAAGGAATAATTTAAGTGAATCGTATTTGTATGTACATAATAAAGTAATATTGTGAATCTGTTTTGTGAAGCATAAGCGTTCTGTGTGTTATAACGGTCATTTTGGGATGTAATTCAAAATGAAACGTTTTAAAATTGTGAAGGCCGCGGCCACCATCTTTCGCGGCCATTTGCTCAGTCCCGACTTTGTGTGGCACGTACAATGCATAATGATCGCATGCTTGAATAAAATCTACATCATTTTCCAACTAGTGATAAAAGAGAAAGACATTTGCACACACAAGCACACAGAGACACAGCTTGCATTGCTGGTACACGCACTGGAATCCCAGAATCATTTTCATCGTCTAGCAGAACGTTTTATAGTTTGCAACTGGAGAGCCACAGCAATATTAATAACTTTCCCTGGAATGGTCCCTTTGTCTGCTTGTCTGCTACATTCAACGATGGTTTCATTTCCAGCTTACTTCCTTTGAATGGAGACAAATGCAGATGCAGGCTAACTGTCCATTCATTTTAACTATTCATTCCCAAACCACTCGCAATTTAACATTTAAAATGTGGAGCAGCCTGTGATGAGTCGTACTTAACACAGTTCTGTCTGTTGGTGATGACATTTCTAATTAACCGCCTTCCATGAGACTATTGACATTCTTGGATAATTGTAGGCAATGTCTCTGTCTAATTATTTAGCATGAACTCGTCACAAATTTCTCACTGCGCATTTCCTATAAAAATTGTCGTTCCAATTTTACCAACACCCACGGTAAACAAAATCCATGGCCCTTCTAAAAAAGTGGAGCATTCAAAAACTCCAATATACTGGCCATTGGCCATAAACAGACTGCCAAGATAAAAAAGAGGATGTGCAAATATCCGGATGTTGAAAAGTTTTACCTGACTGACCTTAGAAGCATTGAGAAAACTCTAAAAAAGTTTAGCCGTGGTAGCTGCTGGCGTTAGACTACGCTAACGTTGTCATTCGCTTCCTATTTTATCACACGATGTCAGTAATAAATACGCTCGCCTGCTTTCACCGCTCTTCAACAACTTCCGTCGTCCCAATTTTCCAAGTTTCCTCTGTTTCTTCTTCCTACTTATCCGTCCCATTGTGAGAATTTCTCCAAATAAACATGTTTTTCACCACAGCACAACAACTCTCAACTCCATCCGGTCGGAATATTACATGTGAGCCACTGCGCTCGCGAAGAAAGTTGATATTTGTTCGTGAATGAAAAACACATTAGCAAACTTTCTTTTTGCACTTTCCGCACGGTTATTATTATGTTGATGATTATGTTATTATTATTGCCTATCTTCAACATCATTTGCATGGTAGCCTCAAACCCACGCATCTTCATGATCCAATTATTTTCTTTTCTATAATAGCAACCCTTATTTGTTGGACACGTCAAACTCGCATTAAGTCGACCTTTGCAACTTCTCCCGCAAAATGCTCCATCGTTAATTGGTACGCCACCAATATTTTTTCATGTCAATTCCTGCAAGTTCGGAATGCACAGAAAATGTATCCGAGCTCCGAGTTTCAGAGTGACACTCGCTTACAAAAAGTGCAGGGAAAGCGGGCCACAGAAAATAAATGCATTGGAGCAAAAATGAGTCAATTGTTTCCATTCTGCACTGCTTCTTGATGATAAAAATATTTTGGACGGAAGAACATTTACAAAGAATAGTAAAGTCGTAGTTTTTACTCCACCGAAGAATGTTTAATTAAGTGTGAGGAATGGAAGGCGAGAGAGGGCGAGATAGCTCATTGTTTAGGAAATTTCAAGGTACGTTCGTCAATGGGCCTTTTTCTTGCCGCGCTCTCACTTCAGAGACACTGATGGAATGACTGCAGCAGTAATAAAACACCAGGAGCAGGAAAACTTTTTATTGCATTTTTCACTGTAATCCTTTCCATTATTTCCTGGAACGTACTACGTCAGTGTAATAATAATCTAAATTGTCACACCTTGCACTAAAACCGTGTTGTTCAGAACTGGGCAAGTCGTATAAATTTAATCGGTGGCTGTGGCTGCAGAGCAGTGCAGAGAAGGGGAAAGCAAAGCGTGAATCCAACACCTACCTACGTACAAACATAACGTAATATGTCACTCACATACATAAACACTCACCTCACGTTTATTACTGTAACACTTTGACCCAACAAAAACGCAGTTTCTCTCATCTCTCAACCTATTTACAAAATTTCTATCTCCGCTTTTACTTTACATTCCTTTTCTCGTGACACGGTCACTAAAATCTACACGAATGCTCAGTAGCTCGTGAAACGTTGAGCGGACATAATTTAGTGTTCTAATCATAACAAGGACAAACAGTAAGAGGAATACACATTTTGTGGAGCGGAGAGATAAATAGTGTGCCCGCGTATTAATCATTATGAAAAGTGAGCTCGCTCGCACCGGTAGCTTGCAAAGCATCTGACCGTGCCCTGTGTTAGTGCGAGTTCTATTAGCATGTGGGCACACGGTACAGCAGCACCTAACAAGACCGTAATAGGGGAAGAGTAGAGGAAAAACAGAATAACAGGGCAGAGTGGAAGAAATGGAATAATATGTAGTGCAGAAAGTGTAAAAGCACACATGGCAAATTTAATTGAATACAAAAAGGAGGGAAAGTCTCATTGCAATGTCACACAGGTCATTATCTATTCAACGTGTATAATGTTTTGCTTGGAGACTTTCACGGCTTTTTACTGCTCACTCTTTCATTCTATCGCCTTTCTATCACTTTCCAAGGAAAAGCATTTCCTTTGTGTTTCGTTTCGTGGGTTGCTGAGTTTGAGTTGAGTGCGTGTGTACTGCACAAGGCCCACACGTGTGTGTGTTTTGCAAAGCAGATTTTTTTCGTCTTGCCTTTCATGTGAAGAAACGTCTTCTCTTTTTATTCTATTTCGGGTCACCTTTTCTTTTAGCAGATCATCCCATTCCCAGAACAAAAATGGGTCACCCGGATTCCTCTCCCTTTCTTGTCTTCATTCACACCCGTTCCAGCACTACTTTGTCTCAGAAGGTTCCAAATAAATCTTCCCCTTTCCATATTTCGCCCCATTATTTTTATTTATCCTTAAGACTAGCTACACCATAATATGCGCTTTTATTCCATTTTATTATTTACCATATTACTTTACGTTATGGAAGTGTGTGGTTGAGAAGAAAGAGAGCGTAGCATGTGTTTGTGTTATAATAGAGCTCCCAAGAGAAAAACTCCTTTTTCCTACTTTTTGTTTTTCTTTTTGGTTTCCCCTCTTGGTTTTCTTTGCCTTTGTACTCCACTGAAATTGCATACATTTGATAAACTAATTATGTGGTCGAGTTCGTGCTCTGCTCGGAAAAAGCTGAGAGCAGAAAACGGCACGAAGCAAGAGGCAGACAGAGGAGGCCAATTTATCTCTTGATTGTAACCCCAGACGCCTTTTGCACATCATAAAGATCATGACGCTTTCTGAGTTGCGGAGTTCTTCCCAGAATAAGTAAAAGAAAAGGAGAGAGGAAGAAAGCAAAAAGCAATCTATTCTTGAAAAGGAACGGTAAAACGCGCTATTTTTATTACTGCATGAAACAAACATGCTCCACATCCATGTAAAATAAGGTCAGTAAAACGCTGATTCAAACGAAACCTATCACTTTACTAACGTTTTCCTTTCGCCTTTTATTCTCTTGTGATCATCAGCAGTCTCAAATCTCAATGGTGGAGGCTGTTTTTTGATACCCATCATAATGCAGTTGTTATATGACATTTCACATTATAAAAGTTTGGAGCAGGGACGTGGTGCGGCTGCACCACAGGATGCGACTTTGATCTTGAAAACTTTGCAATGCTTGTATCTGCAACAAAAATATCTAGCATCAGCAAATTTCAATCAAAATCATTTTTATTTTCTTTCTTTATCTAAAACAACATGACGTGTAGGCTTAACCTTGAATATATTCACTATGAATTCAATCGGTGTGTTTTCTGAATTACAGGGCGGTGTTGAAGATGGAGCCAAACAGTAGTCTCGCGCAGCTAATAATCAATCCGCTAATGATTGCTGACGAGGACCTATACAAATGTGAGGTAACTTATTTAGAGGCTAAAGAACACTGTGCGCTTCTACAATCCATCCGACTCAATACTTTCGGTAAGTTTTATTTCTCTTTAAAAAATTCTCTTTTTTACACATTCACTTTCCATTCCACAGAAAAGTTTGCTGACGCATTTCTTCAAATGATTGCATAACTACACCATGCATCAAGAAATCAATTATTTAAAAAAAATCTACCTAATTCTCGTTGTGGTCATTTAATTGTAAATAAACTAGCATTGCGGAATTTAGAATACCGTTCTCTACTCATCTTTTATTAACTTTTTGAAATTTTCGGCTCTTAAATTCTCCCCAAGGCCCATGAAAGATGGAGGCATGCGTGCGACTCCCGCTGCATATTGAAACGAAGTGAACCCAGTCACTCAGTGGACGATGAATTAGGCTGGAGTAAAATTTTAGTTTGCTATGGGAGAATGTTAGTCTCCAGCTCCATCGCGTAGCCGGAACTTGGAAGGCATGTTTAAGGTTTATAGTCTTCTTTAATTGATCACGAGCCAAAAGCGAGAAGTGCTTTTTTGGCCTATAAAACAGTTAATTGGCACTCACACAGCACTTTTATGTTTTTTAAGTTTTCATCACACAAACAGGAAAAAAAGAAAGTTTCATACAAAAAGTGAAAAAGTGTTGGAGTGAAAGCGAAAGTCGCTTGAACAACTGGAGTTTTGCAGCTTTGCACTTTTCCATTCAAACTCTCAATATTTTTCTAAAATATCAATAAAGTAATTTATTGCAGCGCTTCGATAAACCAGGAGCGTACGGCTTGGAATAAAAAAAATGTTTTACCATCCAAAAATACTATCTCTGCATCTGCAAACATAGAGCAGGGTTTCCCACTGATATTTGTTTACTCCTACGTAACAAATCAGCAAATAATGATTGAGTGTCTAAAATGAAATATTTCTATTCAATGTATATGCTGATTCGTCGTGTCTTAGGTAAGATACTTTTCTGGTAGAGCTGAGCCGAGCGCAATGAAATGTGCATCATCCAGTGAAAGTTGGAGAGTGAGCACAAGCGGAAAAATAGGGCGTTGACTTTTCCCATATATCTTTCAGCGCAAAACCTTCATTTTCTTCTCTCCGTTATTTACCACTTTTCGCGTTTCCTGTCTCCACGAATGAAAGAAGATACAGGCTTTCTAGTGCACTCCTAACACTTTATATGCCCCACTCAACACTCACATGATTCGAGTCAAAGACAACTGCACTGCAATGGTTTGGGGACTATGCAGATGTAGGGAGTCTTTCCACTCTTGATAATAGCAAAGAATGATGCAAACAATCTCCAGATAAAAAAGTTGAGCCTTTATCTTAATTAATGAGAAAATTTATTATCCATTTCCTTGTGAGATATTTTTAAATTAATTATTTTCCCTGGAAAAATGTTATACGGCTTGACTAGACTTCAACAAGACTTTGTTTGTAGTTTAGCGTAAGTATGTGCACCGGCAAAGTGCTAATGATAATAAAGGACGGATTTTGAAGGAACAGAGAGACGAAAAGTGGATATGAGTGAAATATAGTGAGCGCAGGCTGCCAGCTTCTTTCTCCGAAAATCCATCTTGCGAACACTTCCAAGAAAAACCTGACATTATACTTACAGCTAATATTACCTTATAACTGTGAAATACTTCCGTCTCAAGTGGGAGGAAAAGGCTTATCAGCATCATATAATAATAATAAAATGTTAGAAAAGAGAAACAACGACCGTTGTCTAATCACTACATAGTACATTCACAGGGCAATACTAATGCATTATTATTATTCTCTGGACTAGAAGTAATAATATCAGGAACCGAACCATGAGAGTGATGATGATACTGGTTGATTTGAGTAATGGCCATGTTCTGCCTTGTTACATCAAGCATTTCAAGAAAAAATCTAGGATTTGCTTATACATGCTCACAAGCCTTTTTTACGTCTTCCGTGAAATAGAAACTGCAGCTCGCATGAATTTCCCTTTTTCTCTGATACGAAAAGAATTAAGAGAGCGAAAGTCTTTCTTTTTCAGAATATTTGAGTTGAGTTTCGAGCTTGCGTTGGGTCGTTGCTTTGTGGAAATGAGAAGAAGCCTCTTGAGCTTCTTGACTTGACTCTTTTCTTCTTCGTGTGTTGTGTGTGTTGACGTCCTCTTGGTTCGTCTCCGACGGAAAAGAAGAAAGTTTGCCAAAAACTTGAGCTAATCACATTACGTGTGTGATTTCCCTGTTGGAAGACAGAGTAATGAAATCCTACCTACACAATACTTACCAGCTCAACTTCTCTGTGCGAAGAAGTGAAGAAAGTAGAGGAGAGGAAAATGTTCTCCAAATTTATCTCAACTCTCACAAGGAATCAACCCAGAAATGAATAAAACTGCTCGTCAGACACACTGTAGTAGTAGTTTATATAACCCAAGATTTCCCATCGTCAGACCAGTAATGGCTCATAATGTACGTACATAGATACAAGGCTGTAAAAGTAACAACCACTCTCAGATAGATACTTAATTTCAACCTACTCTGAACATTTCTCTTTGGCAAAATTGCAATGAAAAAATACTTTCGCAACGAGTGAAGCATAGTTGATTTTCAGTTTTTTTTCTAATCTTCTCTTTCCTCAAGTCTATATCGGCCATTCTCTCAGGGCTCTGTTTATTTCGAAGAATCCTAAAAACATCATCAAACAGGTTACTGCTTTTTCCGTGAATAAAGTTGTTAATTAGTTTATTCATCATAACGATTGAAAAATTTCCAATATCTTTTCGTCTCAAAGGAGTTTTCGCTTCCTTGCTTCTTTATTTACGAATACCTGTTTTTTGATTAAAGAAACTGCGACTTTGCTGCTTTCATTTTCCTTCGGCAAAAGCAAATTACAATCTCAGACCTTTTATAAAATATTATTAATGCTGAAAGACTAAGCTCCTAGAAAATAATCTAACAGGAAAAATAAAACTTTTTATGAAGTTAACAGGAATAGTTAAAAGGCATTTTACATGAGGATAATCATGTCCTGATTTTACAACATTTTTATTCGCCGAAAGAAGCTAGTTGATTATTTAATGGATGCACTATGCAAAAAGTTTAGCCTTCTTTACCTTCTTACGGACTTTGTGAAAAGTTTTACGAAATAAAAAGTTGGATGAGTTTTGCGGGTGAGTTTTATCGCAATATTAACAACATGATTATGACATGAACATGACTGCAGCAGCAGTTTCTGCAGCTAATGCCTTAACAAAGTCGTCGCTTTTGGATTAGTCATTTACAATATTTATTAACTTCGGAAATATTAAATATTGTAACAGTTACGATTACCTTTTTTTCTTGGAAAATCATTTGAAATAGGTTAAAATGATCCGGAGACCCGGAATGCTGTAGAAATAAAAAATGATTCATTTCAAAATGAAGGAACTAAAAAGCCTGGGGTAGATCAATATTCGTACGCCGTGGGTGAAATTCTAGTCTCTCTCAAGTTAATTGAAACTTCTGACATGAGTTCACAGTGCCCATGGCATGTTTCAAGAAAACTTCTTTCTATGTATGTCTAGACAGTCGCAATTATTTTGCTTTCCCCACGAACTTCGACCTCCGAATGTGCGTCCTTTCCAGATGGTGCACAAGCAATAGTCATGCTAATATTGAATATTTTTCAGAATCAAAACAACAATTTTAATTTGGAAGTAGATGATGAGGTAATTACAAAACCATCAATGACGATCACTTCGTGATTATAGAGATTTGGGATTTTTTTGATGTTGATGTTGTGTTTGTCAATTTATTGCTACAGGGAAAAGCCTCTAGCATTTAGCATTTCTCGAATAGTAGAAACCATCTGGGTGTTTGACTGGAAGGTAAATTTGAGCACACTTTACCTAATATATTCAGTGTCGATTTGAAAATAACGTGCTTCGTAGAGAAAGCATGAGTTAAATTCACACGAGGAAAAAACTGTTTTCGTTTTCTTCATCGTACTTTTAATGCTTTGGAGTTGTTGTAGCATAGAAAGGCACTGGCATAAGAAGAAGATGCAAAGTAAAGCGAAGTTCCAAGAAAAATAAAAAGAAGAGAGCGAAAGACAGCGGTGATTTATTTACAGTAATTTCCTCATGTTTTTCCTCACGGCTTCGCCCACGGTGACGTTCGTGAAGACGACACATACGTATAGGCACAGATGCCTACAGATGGAGAGAAAAGGAGAAAATACGATGCTCAACTCATGCTGAGTTGATGCGCCGACTGATGCTCCGCCGATTCATTCATGATGATGTGATTCTCTTATCTCATCTCTCAATGTACAGAAATACACACCTAATAAGAAAATACGAATGCTTCCTTCGTAATGTAAAAAGTAATGTAAAATGTAAAGTAAAATGATCATTGTACTCCAGCATCCACGATACAGCAACACTTCTAGAGAAAAAACCTGCCCTTATACAAATTATACGCGCTAAATCGCAATATGAGGAAACATGTTCCAAACGGGATGTTGCTCTTAAAGGACTGTTCCTCTGGAGTCAGTCAGATAGATACATACATACACTGAGCATATGGAATAAGACTCACTTTAGGTACACGAATACGTATCTTATTCGAATCGCGTCGTCTGCTCCACTGAACTGTGAATTGATGAGGTTAAGCAGTGGAGCGAAGAGCATCCTCTGCTGTACTGGTGCTGGTAGCTAACTTTTAAAGAACACACTTTCAAATGGAAATATACATCTGTAAAAAAATATGCTGCTCTTATGCTATTATGTAATGTGCTTCCTGGAGAGTTACGGCTAAGGTAGGCACAGTCATGGCGAGGCAAAAGAAAAGCAAAAGCAAGTGCAGGGACGTACACATTCTTCTAAGTGTTTCTTGTGGAGAAAAGAAGTGTGTAATCGCGATTGTCACTGGCTTGATGAAAAAATAGGATTGGGATTGGGATCCCAGGGTTAGAGTTTCTATCATTCATTTATCGCTCCAGTTTCTTGGGAAATGGAAAGAAACGGAAACTAAGAGTAAAATGTAGGTAGATTGACTGTTCAAGTTAAGAATGGATATTATGTAAATAGAAATATCTTTGCAGATGTTACACCATATTTTTTGTAGTATAACATAGGGTTACGCAACACAGCGCTGCAAAATCGAAATTGTAGCGTATAGCTTGTTATTATAGCATATGATGCAGAATTGTTTAAATACTCATGAAAAGGGAAGGAAGCCAACAATGCGAGCAGAATGTAATCTTTATGTAACGATTTATATAAGGGAACGAAGCGAGCGGTATCCTCATTGCTCACTAGCATCGGAGAAACAAAATTTATCGTCTGATCAACTTGTTTCAATCTTTAGTTTGGCCGACGATGTCTGTTAACGTAAGTAAAAGACAAGTAGCTTACAATAAATACACGTCAAAGTGATAATAAATGAACAAGTGAGACGGAGAACTTGTACTACGTGTTAATTTTCCAGAAATTTCTACAAATGTACACACATTTCATTTGGCGGAGAAATAGATTCATGGAGGAAGTAAGCAGAGCAGATGCTAAAACGTTTTGTATGTGTGAACCACTTTTATTTAGCTGGAATAGGATTTTGGGCGTGAACAACCAGATGATTCACAGTCATTTATCATTCTTACGAAATTGATCAAGAAGGCTGGCGACATGGACACCAAAGCAGCATGTCTTTCCGCTCTGCCCTTGTTCCCTCGCCTCGCCTCTTCTTATTCATTTCTCCGTCGAACTTTCCTTCCAGCTTGAATAGTCTAGAATAGAGTACAACGCGAACGCATCACTGGCAGAGAATAGCATCATCATGAATACGAATAAAATGAAATAAAATAGCAGACGCTGCGCCGAGATAGTGGCAAATAAACGAAACAGCTTTAATGAATCGAGAGATCAGTTTTCGGGTTTCCTCTGCTCTACTGACTTCCATTTATTTATGCACGCCTTCCTTAATACTGAGAAATCCGCCTTGGAAAATGTACGCGAGAAAATGCTAGAAGGATATTATTAGAGTATAAATCTGTTCAAACTCATTCATAGAGTGAAGAAAGCATCGACGCCTCGACAATTCAATCTGAATGTGTCTGTGAATTTCATCTTGCTCTATGACGATTTCAGCTGATGATGGAAATGATGCATGACTAACATCGAGCTGCAAACAATAAACGTAAATATGGCTGTGGTGCCAGGATTGGCAGGAGTTTCCAGTAGTGTGCTTTTTCTCGGTGGATGCAATGAACAGGGTTGAAAATAAATAGGTATTTGACAGATGGTGAAGAAAGATAAGTCTTCTGGTAGTTTTGACAGTGGTGGCTGAAGATTTCATTCATTTCTTGACTTTGACTCGCTTGAATTATTGCATTCGAGTCAGTTACTCCAGTCTTATCTGATGAATGAGTTAATTGGGGTTTCGTGTCTCTTCCGCTCCAGGATTTATTTTGGGTCCATCGTGTGAGCCCAGACTTTCCAGAATTACTTGTGTACAGAGAAGTTTTGCTCTAATTCTAGAAGCAGCAATGAAATTACAAGAAGAGCGTTTCAAGCAAGTTGGAAACATTTTGGAACGCTGTGTTACTTTTCCCTGTTTTACACAGCAGCAAAACAAATTTCTCTAAGCAATAATAAATCGTGTGTGCTTTCACGCTTTTACACTTGCGTCACATCCTTGTAGACAGATTTTAAACACATCAACTGAGCATCAGAAATGCCTTGTATCTGCCTTACAATACAAAACTTCCAGTCGGATGAAAAGAAAGAAAGCAATAAACAAATGAATAAAAACCTTTACTTGTTCGCTCTTCCTTTCACTTGCTGCGAACCAAGAAAAAGTAAGTTTCTTGGGAAAACGTAATAAAAGCAAAAATTACGGAGACATCAGAGCAGCCAGTGGTGCTGACGTTGACAGTGAGAGAACAGAGAGTCAGTTCATCATATCACTGCAATTCACTCACTTCCTGCTTACATCACATCCATCTTTTCAGTGTCGACATCCTTTCTTTCCAATGAATGTCACGGCTTGGCATTTTTGGATCTTTTCATGACTGCCACACCTTTTTCCGTGTTTAAACTGTCAACTAGTGGAACACACAGATGTTAGCTCTACTACCGTGCTTTACAAACATGCATGTACATACAATGTGTTCGTCTATTAACAGATAGACTGAGCGTAGAGCCATTTTTGTCAAATAGACTTTTCACCGAAAGAAAGTTGTTGACTCGTTTATGGTGCCGTTAACGACAGGAACAGAAGTCTCTTCGCCAGTCACTTTTTAGTATGTGGCACAGAATTTGGTTGGACATTGCAGTGAGTGCACTTGATGTCCTGTTCAAGCTTTAAACATCGTAATAATTTTTTTTGCTATGTGCAATAACAAACATTGAGATAAAATAAGGTAACAATTTTCGTGTGAAATTTTATTGCATTTTCAGGAAGTCTTTATAAATGTTTCAAGAGCCTGTATGCATTCTGGGTTTGCTAAAACAAATTAATGGAGCGCAAGCTCATTGAATTGAACGTTTTAAAAGAATGCTAATGAAGCAGCTAGCAGCTCAATGCGATCCCGATTGAATTGGTTGAATGAACGACAGTCACGGTACGAACATTTTAATGTGTCTTTCATTTCCGTGATAACGCTTTTTACGTCCAAAATTTTATGGATCGTTTTGTTTTGCCTAGTGCGCGGTTACACAATGAGAGACTCAAGTAGATCGCTAAAGGGCGATGTAAAGAGCACCCTTTTCTCTACCATTTTTCGGTTTGGTTTGCCATTCTCATTTACGACTTGATCACCAATAGATTTTTTGCTGCGGTAGTACGATCATGAAATTAACAAAGGCGAACTCCAAGTTCGCTCCACTACCGTAATTGTGTGATGACAATGTGATGTGACGTTGTGGGGAATGAGAGCATTTTGGAAATTACAGTGGGTAATTCATATTGGTTCTTGGAGCTCTTCTAAAGAGACGAGCATGGAGCACTTCCACTACTCGCCGAACCTGAAATGCATTCTATGGAGGAACTAAATAATAATAATGGCTTCTTTTAGTAGTCATTTTCCAGAATCATCATAGGTCATCAAATGATATTAGTGCACATTAATGTGCGCAACTTAAGTGCTCCAAACATGTATGTACATAATATAATAAACCTCCAGCCAGCAACTTTCCATTATGAGCATCAATGCAGTTTCTCACTGCTTCTCTTCACTGAACAAAGTTCCTTTCGCTTCCCTTCCTATCCACTGCCAATATCAAATGACAGAGGTTGCTTATGTGGTTCAGTAATGTATTAAATATATTTTTTCTGGGTTAATTGGAATCAATAGTTTTAATGATCAACTTTTAATGAGAACGAGAACATTTTCATATATATAACAACATTTTATTCATAATACACTGCAAACATTCTAAAGATAAGCTTTCTTTCGCAGAACGAGTGAATCTCAAAAATCGCATAATATCGACAACACAAACGACTAAGTATTCAACTCGCTCCATTTGCTCCCCATTTTTCCTGTATCAGGGTTAACTCATCGGCCTTAAATGAAGTTGATAAAGGGAAATCGAATACCCTTAGAGCACAAAGAACCTCAGAATTTACATGTTCATGTACCCACCACTCTTCTCATTAAAGGGAAATACCTGAAAGAAGCTTATATCTTACGACGTATAAAATATGCTCTGTTATTTTGTCAGCTTCCTGTGCACGTTGCAGCAAAGCACTGCAAAGGATCAAGGCATCAAGGTACCTATTCACCATAAAACCGAAACCCATCTTTACAGGGAAAATGAGCAGAGTAGACAACCTGTGCCATTACCTGCGCTCTTTGGTGAAAAACTCAGAGCGGAGTGTGTCATTTTGAAAGATCGACAATTTCTGCGAGCTTAATTTTCCCTAATGATAATGATGATGATAATAATAATACTATAATGATATAAGGTTAACACATACATATTTAACAGTAGATAAAACTGTCAAAACTTGTTGTAATATACCTTTGCAGAATGCGAGCAAACTTATATCAATCGGCTTATCATTTGGTACATTGTGTCATAATGGGAATAGAGTACAAGAATTGTACAGGTGAAGCAAAGGAAATGAAATAAAATGTACTAATGATTTTGCTGTTTTTGTTTGTGCCTTTGGAATTTGTAGCGAAACCCGAGTACGTAAGGATAAATGACATTAGCGGGTCTGAAACGGCAAATGCCTCATTGATCGGGCCATATAATGAGGGGACTGTCATCACTCTAGTCTGCGTCTCCAGTGGAGGAAAGCCCGTGGCGCAGCTTAATTGGTACAACAATTCTTCACCACTTCAAGGTAAGTCATTAACGACTCCACTATTTAACATTCTATTTTATTAATACCTATCTGTATTATATATTCAGTAAGTTGAAAAAACACTGAACATACATGGATTAGATTTGGAACTTGCAGCCAGTAGGAGAGTTTTCACCTGAAAAGAAAATATCGATTCTTTGATTCTATTTTTATATCCATGTTCCTATACCTTGATTTGTTTATTTATTTTGGACTCTTGCTTCCTTTTATTATTACAATTTTCCTCGACGACACTCTGCAAGAAAAGAAAGGGAAAGCACTACCTACATTTAAATAAATACCAACTCCGACTGAAACGTGAATTGAAACCTGTGAGCATTTTTGATTTGACACTATCCTTGCACACTTGAGTGAAATGAAATGAAGTGCTTGTGTGTACGTTGTGTCAGATGGAGAATTAGTTTTATTATGACAGTGTAATTCGACATAAAGGTCCATGTTTATTTACTTGAAATCAAATATTTGCTTTTATTCATTTATTCAGAGTGCATAAATACTCGTTTCAGTGTAGTAAGTGTGCACTGTGTTTGCCCATCAGCGAAACTTACAACGTAAACATTTTCCAAGGCAAGAGCCGCTCTCTGTACTCGAGTTCTGCCCGTTTTCTCTGGCCTTCCATTTCATTTATTCAGTAGTAGGATTCACATGCGCTTATTTACATACATTAAATACATTTGCATTAATACACAAAATGAAAAGTTGCAGAAAAGTGGAGGAAAGGAAGGAAAAGTGAAAGAGAGTGACGGTGACGACTGTTAGAGGCACGCATCATAAAACAAACGAGTCTAAGTCTCCACTCTCCACTGCAACTTTTCCATTGTGTCCTGTAAGTTAAATAATATTAAATCAGGAGGGAACAAAAACACGACACTGGAGACGGTGTGTGTGAAATACAATAAATCAGATATCGCGCACTCCACTCGGGTTGCTTTTATTATCATAATATTTAGTACATTGTAGCTCCACTTCATACAACAAATCCGTACACTCTTTTAGTTAAATAAACAATAAACCATTCATTTCAATGGAGTATCGCGCCGACATTTTCACAATAACTGAATTTGTACTGCATTCTGCTCAAAGGCACATTCTATTACATTATTCACCCGCTTCACAACAAATGGCTGGAACTGAATGAGTGAATGGTAAACTAAGGACTAAAATGTCACGCTTCTTCTCATTTCTTTTACTCTCGCCCATTCAGTCATTTAGCATTAAACTAGTGTCATGGTGGACCAAATTAGTATTCTTAATATGGGAATTTGTCCGTGTTCATATATTTAAATACTCATTCAACAAAACAAAACGCTTTGTTTCCCATTGGTTTTCTAGTCTTGTCTCATGTCTGGGGATTTCAGATTTTTGATAATGTTACCCGAAACAGATTTAATAGAGCTTCACTGTCTAGCCGAATTACCTGTATTAAATGAAAATCTATTTTTACCTTTTGTGTCCATTTTTCTAATGAGAATTATATTACAAATTAATTTTCTCATCACAAAAGTTTGTCCCATTTAACGCAATCATGATTTTGGAGAGATGCAACAGTTCAACAATTGTATTTCACCCACACACTATTTCAATGCAGTTAGCAATCACTAGACAGTACACAACGATGCTATTCAGAGGGTTATTTTTAAATTTTTCGAATTGAAAAAGGCATTGTATTACTTTGTGCTAAATTTAAAATTTTACATTTATTATTCACTTTCATTCATCAGAGAAGGAACCTCCTTCTGCTGACTAAATTTAAACGGGGCCATAGAGTCCAGATGTAATTGGAAAGATAATTCTGGGAGCAATTTAGGATTAGGAGTTTCGTCTCTCTTGTAGCTCATTGAATGTAAATGAAAACCCGTAATGTAATGACAGGCAGTATCAACGTGTGCAAGTGGAGCGCAGAGTGATTGAGACGAAGATGATAATGGGGAGGATGATTGAGTAGCAGCTGGGCTCATTCTCTGTACTAGATCACTTAGCTTGTCGTATTACACGATCGGTGTATTATCATTATCTTTCCCTCACAACTCAACAATTTCACTCACCTCACTCCTCACTTTCCTTCTGCTACCTTCCGTACGCTTTCACCAGCACCGTCGCATTTCTAATCTCCACCTTGCATCGCATCAACTTTTCCAGCTACATGCATACTGTATTGTAGAGACGGTTATTCTGATATCTCATCTGAATGCAAAATTTGGCTAAAGAGTTTTCCTCTTGATGTGTGCCTCCCAATGTGGTGGATGCCATTACAGGATTTATGTTTATTCATGAGACTTTTATTGTAATTCTGATGAGAGCCTCTTGGCAGATTCCATTTTGTTGGCTTACTTTACAAAGAGGCTGAAGTGCGCGGTAGGTAACTTTTTCAGGGTACCTCTGCTCCTCTGCATTCCGATGGAGCGCGATAGGGTGCATAGCCATAACCCTGCTCTTTCTTACTTACAATCTTTCTCTGGGCTTAACACATTTACTTAGTTAAGTAGTTTTATATTAAAGGTGGCATTACAACACGGAAAATTCATGGAATCATGGAACAGTTTTGCAAATACAAAAAGCGGTCCAACTTCCAAAAAGCAGCTAAATACAATGCATACTGAATATTTGCAAATGAAAACAGCTGAGGAGACACTGGGATTGCTGGGTAGGTTGAAAGATGTATTCTTGACTGTTATGTTGGCGATGGTGAAATGAATAAAAGGGGGAAATGTTCTTTGCCACTGTTCTTAAAATAACGGTTCTCTCATTCCTACGACTGCAGTTGTTGTTTTTGCGCTACTGCTGCCACTGCTGCTGTCACCCAAAAAACCAGGGCACATTAATTCACTTTATTGGAAATGCTAATAATAAAAGGCATCAGAAAGTAAGGAACGAAGGGCTTATTGCTTAACGACTTTTACACATGAGCTTTTTGTATAAACATGGTGATGGCGATGGTGACATGGTATTGCCATGCTAGTGGAAATATCATTTTTGTACAGCATACGGAGTTTAAATAGATTATAAGTGTTCCTTAATATTCTATCATCCTCCCATAAACCATGTCTGGCAAAAGAAAACATTCCCAGTTGAAAATGGAAATGCCGACTAAAATAGTCTGATGTGAGCTGCGAGCAGAGCAGCGGAAGGCGGAGGAGCCACTTTAATGTTTTCAAACTTGAAATTTTAAGCTCCTAAATGAAGATTATTCCACATGTGGCCAAGATGGGAGTGGAGTGAGTAGCAAAAGAGAGAAAAACTTTGTCTCTAATAATTATGTATGTAGGTATACTGGTTTAACAAAGGCAGCAGAAACTGGTTTTTGTTCAGTGAGTAGCAGGCAGAGCTGGGAGCGCAGGATTAGGATTTTAGTTCGAAAGTAGTCTATTATGTTTTACTCTTAGAGATGACAACAAGAAATGTTTGTGCTGCGGAATGAAATGAATAAGATGAATCTAAGAAAAATAAATGTAAGTCTGCACTAAGTTAATTGTAAAAGTTAATAAATTTGAAAAACGTTTTCGTCTCTGTTTTACTTTACTCTCTCTCCTTTATCCTGTCTGTTGTTGTAACGTGTGTAGAAATGTTTTTCTTTCATTGGATCTTCCCTGCTAAAATAATAGAGGAGAAAAGTGGAAAATTTTTAGAAAACTAAAATTACGTCAACCTTTTGCTAGAAAATGACGACAATATGTCGGCTAATTAGCATTCTACGTTTTCTTCCCCGTTAATTTTCTTTTCACTCCATCTAGTAATAACTCTCTCATTCTGGTTTCTTTCCTTTCTTTCCTTTCAACAACAGGTCAGTACATCAACATGACTGAGGCGGATGGGACGGGAACGGGCAGTTCTCAGCTCACTGTCACACTAGGACGTGGAGATTTGGGAGCGAAGCTCGAGTGCAGAGCAATTAGTCCCACTCTTGATGTTCCAATGGCTGCCTGGGTGGAAGTCGATGTTTATGGTAAGCTGACTGATTTTTTTCTTAATGTTTGTTTATTTATGTATGTAAGTTGTATT
>VYYJ01001094.1:0-36645 GCA_021029165.1 Cyphoderus albinus | reverse complement strand
TTAACCTTATAAAACTTTTCCTATAAATTAAATATTACCCCTATAAACGTAAAATAAATACGTACGCGTTTATAAAAAGATTGGGAAATTAATTTCCTTTTAGTGATTAGTTATATTCACTGCAATTTTCCACAGATTTAAAAATTATTGAAAGCGTACACTATTCAAAGTTTTATCAAGATCCCTTTTAAGTTGAATTGTTACTTTGTAATGTATAACAATGCAGTAAACTACCATTGTAGAAAATTAATTATTTGACGCACCATTATTTGATTGATTACAGTTCGTTATGGACATGGACCCAGAGTATCTGATTGGAGAGGAGACGGTTGGGCCCACAAAAACTGAAATGGACCAGTTTTTAAAGAAATTCAAAATGCTATCTAAGGGAGAGTTGGAAACCGCTCTTCGAGTGAGTCCTGAGGACTTCGTGTCTGTACTTAACCAGATGGTACCATGCGTTGGATGCCGCCGAAGGTAAAATATAAATGGAGATGGATAAAGATTCATAAAGAGGTTTGCTTTGAGGTCATATTTTGATCTAAATGTTGTATGCTTATGCATTTTTGCAGCGCGGAATCAGTATTCCAGCAATACACGGATGGTCCAACTTACGGGTTTTATCCCCTTTGTATGGACGAGAAAGGAAATATGTACCTTGCGAAAGACAAAATGACACCCAAGTTTCTTTGCACAATGTTTCACTGTCCAAGGTAAGTAAACCTTTCATATATCTTTACCGTACCCTATTCACTCCCCTTATTAAAATGGGCTTGCCATTTGTATTTGCATGGTGGTGGACCTTTTTGCTCGATTTTTGGTTTCTGAAACTAATTTTGGAGGGGCTACAATATATACACTGCTTCAATAAATAATCACTGATGGAACTCCGGGAAAAATCATTTCAAAACTTTATCGTCACTTTTTGCTGTCTATGCTATAGAAGTTTAAAATGTCGTAATCGTAAGTTTTGAAATGATTTTTCTCCGGAGATCTGCCAGTGATTTTTCTTGAAACAGTTTTTATATTGTAGCCCCAGTAAAATTAGGCCCGGAAACAAAAAATAGAGCAAAATAAAGGTCCACTACAATGCAAATAACACAACTTGCAAAGCCCATTAGCCCATTTTAGAGAGTAAATGGGGCACGGTAAAAATATAAAATGGAGTTCATTATCTATAAATTGGAATTACAAAATAAATATTCTATATCCCTGATTTACAATTAAAAATCTGTTTATGTTTGTGACACAGCTTGAAGGTACAGAACCTCATAGATTCATTGAGCAAATGCAAGTCTGGTCGTCGTTGTGCACTTCACTCTCTCGAGTCTCAACGGATTCGAACTGTAAGTTCCTGGGTCGATGTTTGGGACTACATGGACGAGAAGTGCCAGCAGCGGACCGTTATGGTTGATTCCAAGTTTCTCATTGAGACTCTCGAGCGGTATCTGAAGAAACATCGCTTTTGCACTGAATGTAAATCCAAAGTTATTCGTGCATACAATATTTTAACTGGCGAGTTGGATCCATCTTCTGAGCCCGGCTTCATTGCACAACTGTACGATGGAATTGAGTGTTGCAAGGAAGATCAGCACTTGCATCTCATGTGCAAAACTGAGTTTGTTAGCCGGTTGATTGCTAAAGCCGTACCTGAGTTAGTTGGAAGGTTAGCATATAAAAGCTGCAGATAACGCAACGCTTCAATTTTATTTGTTTCTGAAATTGTATGTCTACTTTTATCTTATGGTTGTTTCCTTTGTGTGGTAGTAGTAGTCGCAGGGAAAGGCATGCTAAAACCATGGAAATCGCTCAGGAAGAAGTATTGACATGTCTTGGTTTGTGTGTCTTCGAGCGGCTCCATCGAATTCAGCAACGATTCCGAGAGGAAGAGCGAACTTGGGAAATCATTATGTGTACTGCTATTCAAGCGCTTCGGCGAAGCTTTGAGGTTGCTGTGGAGAAGAAACTGGGTGTCTCTCAATTGGAATTGTTATGCCAAGAATTGAATAAAGAAGAGCAGGCCAAACAACAAAGGAAGGAGCGAAAAAAGATGAACCGCAAGCGAAAGAAGGAGAAGAAATCTGAGGAGAATGCCGAAGCTGTGGTAATTTCTATTTTCCTTCATTTCTTTTTGTAGTACCGCCTTGATTTATTTTGGATCTTGTCGAATTAAATTGTAGTGCCTGGGTTAAGTATCGGTGACAGAGAAAATACGAAGAGGTCCTTGGTTTCTGTCACCAATACTTTACCGTGACTACTGATTAGTTACGGTAAACAAGTATTGATGACAGAAAAAAACAAACCTATCAGCTGGAAGCCGAACTTTAAAGAACCTAACCTAAACAAAAACACCTTAAACTAAACCTAAACTAACATCTAATTGTGTAAACATCAATCAATATTTTCTGCTCTTTGGAAACAATCACAACTTATTACAATTTAGTAATTACCCTTGGCATTGTTCTGTGCGGTGTGTCTTCCACCGGGTGATACATATCATTTACTCTTATTACCCTTGTGTTAAGCTATCGCCCGGCGCGGAAGGCAAACCGCACAGAACAAGGATACGGGTAGTTGTTCTGTCACAGAACTTCTGTGCTTGCTGTGAGCTCAACTCATCCAACTTTTCTGTCACTCAATTCTGACTTTCTGACTAACCAATAGGCTAGAAAAATACAAAGGGCCACCGTCACCAGTCGCCGATACTTTATCCGCACACAATTGTAGTCTAAATTAATTTGTATCCAAATTCTCATTGCAATCTCTTAAAAAAGAGATCACTTGCTTTATAAATGGTTTGTAGAAATGCATTGTCAACATTAATTACTAATATTACAATTAACATTTCAGTCCGTTTAAATGTGACGTATTTATAATTTTTGTAGGCTCAAGAGGGTTCCGAAATGAATGAGACTGCTGATGGTTCTTCGGAGGTAGTTAGAAAAATAGTTGTTATATTTGATTAGTTAAATTAATCTAAAGTACGGAGTAGTATCAGTTTAAAATTTCCCATTTATATTTTGTCGTCATCAGCCGATAGAAGAAATCGAAGAGAACAAGGAGGAAGAGGCTCAACCGGAGGAGGATTCTTGTCATTGTGAACCTGTAGACAACACTGTTCCGACAAAGAGCCGGAACAAGAAGAAGAAGAGTGGAAAGGGGAAGGGGAAGACTGCTGATCCGGAGTTGCCATTAAACCAGGTTACAAATCCAGTTGTGGAAAAGTCTGAATCCAGCGCACAAAAAGGTAGTGCAGTTTCGCTTTGTCAAGAGTCCCGGTGCTCGGAAACTTCTCGGGACGGTGGCTATTCTTCTGAAAGTACCAGTATCAATCACGACAACACCACTTGCAGTTCCATTGAGGGTTCAGAGATTGCTTGTGCTGATGACTGTTGCCGACTTTGTCCTGAGTTTATTTCGTCTGAAGCTGAGCCCAGAATTATTCAAGGGCCATACCGTAGCTTAATGGAGCAACTTGAGGTGCGATCAACTTTCTATAGTTAACCATAATTTCATTCATTTTTAATCTTCCATTTTTAATGTATGCCCTTTGTAATCATGCAGGATGCTGAAGCTGAGGTGAGCGAGGAAGAGGAAGACACGAATTGGGTTCCGCCGGAAATTTCAGCTATTCAAACCGCGTCTTGGGGCCAAGAACGGGAGCAGTTTCGTGAAACATTAAAGTTGCGGTTCAATGAGATGCTCTCTAAGCGGAAAACAACTCCTTTCCGCCGAATTGGCTGCAGTGGCCAACACGCTCCTGACCGCGTTTGTACTGATTGTTGCGAGCGGGACGAGAATCGTGCACCAGTCCAAGGTTCAAGTGAGGGGAATCAGCAGAAGGAACCTGAGGCAACTGTCGTCAAGAAATCAACCAGAGCTGGCAATGGATCAGGTAAAGGTCATCGTTCCGGGGGTCAAAACAACCGGAATTACAAAGGAAAAAACCGTCGATAAATCGAGTTGTTGCTATTTTCAGCAGAATAAAAAAGCTTCATGTAAAGGAATGTTACTGAAATAATTTGTACGAAAATCCTTATCATTTGTACTGAAATCAAAAATAGGTGTTAATTCAGTTCAAAATACACTTAGTGAAACCATTTACTCAAAGTAAATAAACGACATGAAACTCACATTCCTGTTTTTCAATATTTTTTCACAATTTTCAATTGCCATGATAATTAGTTCAGTATTGTGTAAGGTAGAACTGAAAAAAAATGATTACACTACTTTAGTTAAAATTTGGTACAGTGGTGAATGCACTATTTGTGTGCACATCACTTGATTTTATTCGCAGACAACAATTCTAATGAAATCTATTTCAAAAAACGTATTTGCAGTTAAGTTTAATATTTATGTGCTATCGGTCGAGGAATGCAATTTTTGTTTCCTGCCATAAGTGTCAGTTGTGATTTTTTGTTTCCCAATGTAAAGGTTTCCATCAATTTTCTATTATCAGTGTACTTCAACTACATGGAGCAAAGCTACGTATTTCAAGATCAATCATTTTCTAATGTAATGGAGACATAATAATGCAGTCTGTCATATAATATGAACTTTCTTTGGATAAATATATTGTTACTATTACTTAAGTAAATGTGTGCATATAATGCACTGAGAACTTTTCCAGTTCGTACGGTAAAATAATTATATTAATACATTATTGTGATGATGGATCTTCATACATAATGGATATTTGACATAAATAAAGCATTTGAAAAATATTATATTTATTTATTATTGTGATTTTTTCTTTTCACCGAATGGTACGAACAAAATTTTTCTTGAAGTTTATTTTTTTATAAACACTTGTTGGTTTTTCTCTTATATGCTCAATCCAAAACATAAGCTAGCATTTGTTCCTCCAAATCCGAACGAATTTTTAAGTCCTATGAAGTTGTTATCAACTTTGGCTGCTGTCGGCGTAGTTACAATATTTAGGTTTTCGAATTCTTTATCTATTTCGGGAATGTTAATGGAGGGAGGTAAATATCCTTTGCGAATTGAAGACAGAGCTATAATCATCTCAACTGCTCCTGCTGCGCCTAATAAGTGACCGTGGTTGCCCTTCGTCGATGACACTGGTACGCCTCCAATCTACCATAAAATCAAGAAATACATTTAAAAAATACATTCGTTAGTTTGTGAAAAGTTTTTATACGGATAGTTGCAGTTTAGTTGATTTCATACTGTATCGGAATTGAACAATTTTCGTAGTGCAGTTACTTCCGCTTTATCTCCTATCGGAGTGGAGGTTGCATGGCAGTTTATATATGAAATATTTTCTGGAAATACTTCAGCATTATTAAGGGCCAACTGCATAGCTCTGTGGGCGCCAAGTCCGTCCTCCCTTGCAGCAGTAAGGTGGTGACCGTCCCCACTGAGCCCATACCCTAATATTTCGCCTAAGATTGGCGCACCTCGATTTCTGGCATGGTTTAATTCTTCCAGCACTAATATCCCAGCACCTTCCGCCATTACAAATCCGTCCCTCTTGGCATCGAAAGGTCTTGACGATGCTTCAGGGTCGTCATTGAACTTTGTTGATAGGGCTCGCAATCGGCAAAAGGCAGCGATGGATAAAGGACTAATCGAAGATTCAGCTCCTCCACAAATCATCACATCGGAATATTTCAGTCTAATCATATTGAAAGCGTCGCCTACAGCGTGAGCTCCAGTCGCACAGGCCGTTGAAGCACAATGATTAGGTCCCTTTAATTCAAGTATAGTATATTTTTATGTTTTAATAGTCATGGATTCTGCTAACGGCAATGTCATGCATAATAAGCTATGAAAGAGTAAAAACGCTTACTCCAAAACCATATTTTATGCTAATCTGGCCAGAGGCAAGGTTTGGCAAGATTCTGGGTATAAAATACGGCGAAACACGACTATATCCCTTGTCTTGTAGGATGTTTCCTACGTCTTGAATGTCCTGAAGATCGAGCATTCCCATTCCAACCGACACCCCCACCCGTTCTCGGTCGATATTGTGCGTTTCCCCTGAGTTATCTTGAATGATTTTGCTCTGCAGCAAGGCTTCATGTGCGGCCACAAGAGCTAACATCGTCGCCTTAGAGGCAGTTCGTTTCTGGGCTTCAGAGAAATGCTCATCCAGGTTAAGACAACCTTCACACCACAATTAAGTCGGGTATTAAACATGACTAAAGTTTCTTAACTTTCTTAAATATATAGTAACAAGTGAATCCAACGGCAAACGGGTAAAATACCTGGACCATCTCCTTCAGGAACAACTCCTGCCACGCGACATGGCAGTTTCGAGTACTTAGGCTGTGTCAATTGTCGAATTCCAGATTTCCCTTTCAGGATTTTCTCGATAACTGTGCCAGTACCTACGCCCAAGGGACTGACGATTCCCATTCCAGTCACAACAACCCTTCTTTTAACAGCCATGTTCAGCAGCTAATCACTTTTATGTGAAAGCAGAATGTAAGAATAAAATTGATTCTGTAGCACAGTGTTTGTCACTGTGATAAAAGTCAGATTCAAATAAATGTCTTTAGGTCATTTGTGCTTGGATTTGTTATTAATTGCATTGTGTCGGCATTTTGTGTCAACTGCTCACAACAACATGGATTCGTGGATTGAGTGTGACGAGCTGACATGACGACGGTTGAGTTGAAAGCATGGGAGCTCGCTCAGCTGTGCAGTCGCACTTTGTACTCTGCTTGACTCTCGTGTTTCATTTTTTGCTAGTTTCACGTTTTTTTTAACCAGTTTTGCTAATATTCGCGGTGCGGTGTCGACCGACATCACACATCAGTCAAAGCTTCGCTGCTGCTCTACTGCGACTCTGTTCACTTTGGTCTTTGGTTGTGTTATATTGCTGCTGCTGGTTACTGTTTTGGATATTTATGTTGCTGGAGTCTTTGTGCAAAAACATTTTTGGTTGTCTGTTGGCTTTCGTCAAGCAACAACAAGCAGGCAGGAAAAGACTCAGCTCTCAACTTGAGACTCTCGACTCAACAAAGTCAGGCAAGCAGTGGCAAGCAGAAGCGGAACTGCGACTGCGAGAAATGAGTTTCGTCGACGACTGAATGATAAAAAACACATAATCGCAGCTCAAATCAAGTGTTCAGTAAAAATTCAGAACTGAGAGGTCGAGCTCGAGATCGAGATATCGTGTTTTCGAACCATCCGAGTCACGGTAAGTGTCATTAAAACAAGAAGTAGCAGGTAGCAGGCACAAAGGCAATTATAATTATAGACATGCACTATGCACGTGCTATCATTTTATTTCTGTATTCACCGATGGAAAATTAGGAGTTTTCAAAAATGCTTTTGTTAGTTTTGTTCCGCTGAGTTCATTTGTTCTGCAATGCCAACATTTACAAAATGAAACGATCGTTCGATTTATGTAATTATGTAAATTATACACTCTCTCTAATCTAGTCATCCATTGTCCATTGACAATAAATAATCATAATCATATTGTCAATTCACGCCTACCACTCCATCGAGATAATCGAGTTGTTATTTTGAAGTTGAGGAGCTTCGTGATTAGGTATTTGTTATTTATTTTAAATTGGCATATGATGTAAACATTTTTTGTGGATTTAGGGTTAGGCACAATGTATCTTTAGTCAGACTATCTTACCAAATAAAAAGTAGCATAAAAAGAATCTTTATACGGCTATCACCGCAATTAATTAGATAACGACACATCTGATGTCCTCTATCTTGCTGTCATCATCATCATCATCCCAATCAAATTATTACGTAATGGCTTCGTATTCGTGCGTACATCGACTCTTGCTGAACTCTATGAACCAAGCATGAAAAGATGGGTGTTTTAGCAGGCAGTCTCATCTAATTTGTTTGTCAAATATTCAATTCGATTTATTAAACTTTGTTCAACAAAGTTTGCATTTAACTAAACCCGGCGCCTTTCACACTGATAATATGTTGCATGATACAGAAGACCACATTCGTATGTTTTATAATGATATTCAGTTAATTTGGGTTTACGATTTTAGTCTCCTTATGAAACAATGACTCATTATGATTAATTAATTTATAGTCCTTGTCCTTAATTATTTAAACAGACAGATTCTTGTTGTGAGTCGAACTAACAGCTTCTCTGTTATTCAACTTAAACTGTTTTTATTAATTTAATATTCGTTTCGTTTAATAAATTTCTTCGTTCCTTTCCTTTACTTTAGAGTAAAATTACCATAAAATTCGGTACGGAACTCGAGCTTGGTAGAGCAAGAACTTGAGAATGTGCATCCTATTTCTGTACACTGCTGACAAACCGGCCCCAGGATATTTTAAGCTGATCCTGGCAGCTAACCGAGATGAAATGTATAACCGACCCACTAAGGAGGCCCACTTTTGGGAAGCGAATCCAATTGTTTTGGGAGGTACATTAATCCTTCTGACAATCTAAGTTAGACTAAATGTCGTTTATTCATTTAACTCATGTCTATTCGTTTTCTTTAGGAATGGACAAAGAACCAGGCCGTGAAGGGGGTACTTGGTTAGCAGTTAGCAAGTCAGGAAAAATTGGCTCTCTTCTAAATGTCTTGATACCCCGTAAAGATCTTGCGGATGCTAAGCAGAAGAAGGGGCGAGGCTTTCTCGTGAATAATTTCGTGATTAATTCCATGACCGCAAGGGATTACTGTGACTGTCTACGTCAGAGTTCCCAAGAGTACAGCCCATTCAGTATTTTAGCTATCGACGTACAAGCGACGACCACTAAAGCCTGCTACTACTGCAGTGCCTCTAGTAAAGAGCCTGTAGACTTGATTCCAGGGACAGTGCATGGGTTCGGGAACAGTTACCTGGACGTTCCGTTTCAAAAGGTTCGAACGGGACGGGAAAGGATGCATGAGATCGTTAACAATTATAAGCACACATCCAAACGCAATGAACTGATTCAAGGAATCCTCGAGGTTCTGAAGAGCGGAGAGAAGTACGTTGACACGAAAAGCTGATTCACAAAAAAATGAAGACCGTGTCGAAAATTTTTCACCCATATAATATTTGCTTTCGAAACATATTTCGTACTATGCTAACCAGAAAACTATTCTAAATTGCAAACTGTAGGTTCCCAACTGATCCTCAGATTCATAAACAAGCGCCCGATTATCCAGAGGATTTCCTTCAAGGGATGAGTAGTCGATTCATCAAACTACCCAATTATGGAACAAGGTCTGTTGCTAATTCGGAAATGCTCTTTAACTTATGAACTATTAATTAATTAACACTCTAAGTGCTGATTGTGACATGGGTTATATTAATGTTGCGTTCTGTTTAAAGGACTCACACAATCATCCTTGTGGACTATGAGAATCGGGTTTACTTTCAAGAATTGACATTGGCAGCCCCAATAAGTGATACTAATCAAACTTGGACAAAATCTACGTTCGAATTCAAGATTGATGGATAAGAACGGCACTAGCAAGTGGTAATAAATCAACGATTCATAAGAGGTGCTACCTTTTTTAGCTTTTTGTACTACTTGAGATTTATTATTGGAATATTTATAAAATGTAAATACGATATTCATACGATATTATTCAATGCAATAAATAAAGACTTTGTAATCGTTAGAGGTGAAGACTTTAAATATTTTACTTAACCTAGTGTTGGTAGGTTGGAATAAAAAAACTTAAAAAGTAATTCTCCGTGTAGTGACGTACTTACTTTTTTAAATAACGTATAATGACATTTAAATAAAATCATATGAATCTAAAGCCGATATTTAAGTGATTCGCTCATAATAAACTTTGTAATCATTTCATGACAAATCAAGCCACACTTGTTGTTACCGGAGTAATCCCATCTGGTTCAAGGTTTAGAAATGGACATTGGGATGCTTCAGGATTCACAACCTCCCCTTCTTTGCATTCCTTTTCTGTCTCTGCCAACTTGAGCATCTCATGTCTTAATTTTTTAAGGATTGCCCAGTTCGGTGAATTTGCAGCAGCCTTACTTTGTAACGTTGTGATTTGTTGTTCTTCCTGCTTTTTTTCCTTCACGCTTTTTATTGATCCGTTACCATACATTTTGATGAATGCCCCGAAATTAGTGATGTGCGGATGAATTTCCTGAAAGGTATAATAAGGTAATAATAATTAGCAAATGTGTACTACAGAGAAACTACATTAAGACAAGCTCTAATTCAGATTTGCCAATAGACTTACAGACAGCAATAACTGAGACGCCAATTGTTTTCCTTCGCGCTTATTGGATGCTGCCACAACGACCGAGTGACTCCCAGCTGCCATTTTGAACTGATTTGGAGGATTGCCCTTGGATGGGTCTGTGGGTATCATTTCAAATTTGATGCTATTACTGCCGCTTTGTCCAAAATTTCTGCGTAATCTCAAAGAGAAAATAGAAGATGACAACTGGTTTATGCACTTTAATATTTATATGTATTTAAAAAATATCATTAAAGTAAAATGTACCCACCTTTGCAGACATGTCAATAAAAGTGTGTATGGAGAGGGCTCACTAACGCTTGTACACATTTTTGGTATTCTCACGTCGTTCATTTCTACTTGTTGAAAATACTGAAAATAAAATCGTAAGTTTGAGAGTCACATTTTAAAAGACAAGTCTCATTGTACAATTACTATATTAACAAACTTCTAACCTCAGTGATATCAAAGTCACTTCCAGGGTCACTTTTGCCGCCATTTAATTGTCCCTTCATTTGTGGTATTAAAATTTCTAAAGTGGCTTTTGCAGCTTCAGCTTTCGCAGTTTTCTTACTTGATCCATATCCTCTTCCGTAAGGAATTTCGTTGATCATCACTGTTGCAGAGTAAGGCGTGGCAGCATTCTCTAGTTCCTGAAACGAATATGTGGGCTGCTTTCTCAGTGCATGCTGCACAAACTCATGTAGAATGCAGACGGAACTTTTTCCATTCGGGTTGAAAATATAATCGTTAAACTTCTTCACAAGAAATTGGCCATCGCCGTCTTGAATAAGAGGTAAAAAATATCACATTAGTACAAGACGAATTTATACCCAAGTCGACAGACGTGTAGTAAGCCTGAAATTATAAACCTTACTTTTCCATGCACTTAAATCGAAGAATTTAATAACTTGTGCATTATCTGGTAATGTAGGTCTTTCCAACTGTTTACGTTTTTGTTCCTTGGTATGTTTCCGTCTTGCACTCCATGTCCTACAAATTTGAGTTAACCGAATCAAATTTACTTCCCCGTTATAGATCCAATAATATAGTAAAGTAAAATACGTCTTAATTTACACGCATTTCGAAAGGATAATGAGCTTACTTGAACCTCTTGCATTCTACTTCAGTGAAATTAAATAATCCTTTGCAATAGTTTCGTAAATCAAGAGGTGCAACGGAATACAAAGAAGCATTTTCCTTTGCGGTTTCCACTTTTGCAAGCGGAATCAAAGGTTTATCTGCAGGTTGCTCATCTTGTTGCTGGCTTTCTAATTCTTTAGCCTGCTGCTCCAGCAATTCCTGGTCCCTCTTTTCTTTCTCAATTGCTCTTCGATAGGCCAAACAAGGAATGCCACTAACTGGGATAGAGTGGCGCTAGAAAATTTAATAATGGGAATTATGTTTTTATGTACCATAATTTATAATTAAGACAAGAGTCTTCCTTATTATTTTTAGAACTGCAAGACTTACACGAACAGACGCAGGGCCCAAGTAGTAAGGTTTCGCCAGCGTACAAACACGGGTCTTTCTATGTAAGTAGAGCGGTAACCCACTGCTATGACGCACCTGAATCCAACCTCCCGGAAGAACTTCAAATGTATTTCCACCTTTGTCTACAATTAATTCATAAAAGTAGTAATGTTTTGCCAATACAAATAAACTTATTTACTCATTGTTAAATTGAAAGTATAAGATAAGCTTGTTACAAACAAACTTTTCCCATGCACTAATTCATTATTAAACTATACATACCTTCTAAGACTGTAATCTTCTTTATGATTAGTTCATTGTTATGTTGTCCACTTTGTTCCTTGGTCTTCTTGGTAGTTCCACTGGCACTGGCACCTTCTTGCTGTTTTGTCTCACGCTTGCTCTTTGCAAGTCCTAGTTTGAATACAGTTATAAATTGCAATTACTGTGTTAGAAATGTTTTAATGTTTCAAATATTAGCAATAGCAACTCAACAAAATTAAAAGATGCAAATTAAAAGGTTTACCTTCTTCAAGCAACGAGTCAATTTCACTGTCGTCCATCTCCTCGTAGTCGCCAGATTCATCGTGATCGTAATCACTGTACTCATCAGAATCCAAATCATTGTCGTCCATTCCCTTGTCATTCTCGTTGCCTCCCTCTTCAGTTTCCTCCTGACTCAACATTTCTTCGTCCATTACTTAACTGCTTCTATAATTGACGCACGTTTATAGGTAAATTATTCAAGCACTAAAATAGAAACAGTTCACATTCGCAAACTCAAAACAGCACTAGCACTATCAGCCATCACACAGACCCAGATCTTTTCTACGCCGAAAATATGAAAAACAAAAACCACCATTCAGTAGGGGTAGTGCGAGACTGTAGCTGTACTCTGGATAATTTTGATGCTGCTGTTATGCTATGCTGTTATATTATAGATGAAAGTTCCTACATCCTAGTTTGATGCATTGCATGAGTTCCATCTCCATCCATCTCAAAAATGCAAAAATTTTGCAAGGAAGAACCATTTTAACATTGAATTATGCAAACTTTATTATAATTCTCAAGCCAGTCTGGGAAGGAAAAGTTACACAAAAATGGCTAACATTATTTTTTATGCAATGATTCAATGATGCAATGTTGCTGAACAAGAACAATTAGCTCATTTGCATGATCGGAGATTAGCATCTTAAGGGGCTCTGGTCTGTTGATTTTGCATTCACAAGACATTATTGTTTCCCTTAAATTTGCTGCTGTTAGAGCATGTCTATGTCTATGATCTATGTCTGAAGAATAACGAATAATTTGGGTGATGTCAATGTATTTCATTTTAAAAAGGTTTCAATTCTTTTTCGTTTAATTGTTATTTTGTACTCACCATCTTACAGCATGTAGTTTTTACAAACAATCAATTTCATACTTTGCTTAATACTACAACACGAATACATGTTAAATTGAAGGTAAAAGGAAACCTTAATGATTTAACTAGAAACTTACATTTATTTCTATATTGCTTTCAGTAACTCTTGACACTGTTTTGATGTTGTTACAAATGATAATTCGTATTTATAGTTTAGAAATGTACGTATCTCTTAACTGGAATGTTTACTAAATCTGTACTTTGAATTTGACGACAAAAGAAAAAAATCTTAATCGTCGAATTTATTTTATTGCTGTTTAATGGTAAAAGAGCGGAGCATATAACGAAGCACCATGGCCGAGCTGACAGCCGCAATTAGCCCAGCTGGCATGAATTTTCCTGAATGGTAATATCGAATTCCCATTACCCCCGCGAGCAGTGCACTGGCTCCAAGTCCCACTAGGTAATTAGAAGGATTTTGAGACGTTTGATAGGCACCGTACGCCAACACAGCTCCAAACAGAAATCCGACACCCAAGGATGCCGTACTTGCTACAAAATAAGATTCGGAACAATGTTTGTTAGATCACTATGATTTGCATTTATTTTGTCTCGCATTGCCGAGACCTGGTTTATAATGGTTCATGACGAAAGAATTAACTCAACTACGACGGGGAAATTATTCTTTAGTAAATACCTACCTGCTTTTGCATAGCCAATAACACCTCCAGTAGCAACTAAGGCTGCGTAGCCGTAAGCTAAGAAGTCAATTCCCATTGTAACTTCCTACATTATATGGGACAAATAATCAAAAATTACGACCAATCAACTGATACAAGTTTCATTTAACCAGTAATGAAATGATATTCAAAAAACTTTGACTGATAAGCGGAATTCAAAGGGTATAATTTTAAAAAAATATGAACAAACCTTAACTGTCGATGAACACTTACTTGACACTAGGTTTAACAATTATTGCTTGTGGAAACGGAACTTGCCTCACTTCCAGCCACACTTGAGCGACTGTGAAAAGGAACTAAATCAGCAGGTACCAAGTATCAAATATCAACTCACTCGCACTCTTGATCTCCCAAATCCAAAAGAAGTGTAGCTTCCGGCTTCCATTCAAACACGACTGTTGAAATTCTGCCTTCTTCATGCTCGTAACTCGTAAGAGGAACACCGAGATTTTTTCTCTTTCGATCTCAAGTTGCCGCGTTACGAAACCCTCATCTCAGCTAGGGGTTTCTCGATGTAAAAGTCAAGCATTGTGAAATCCATTTCATTTTCATTGCAACGAATAAATTGATGCATTTTATAGAATGTATGTAACTTATCAATTAAACTTTTAATTGACATATAACTGGGTTGATAATAGGCTTTTCAAACATTTAGATTTACGAGAATTTTTCATATATAATGTTGGATACTCTCTTGCATTAATTTTATTCCGTGTGTATTTGTATAAATTTAAATGTTATTCTTTGCTTCATGTTTCGTGCCTTATTTGTGATAAACATGCAATATGCACTATGCACCGGTCGGCTTTTTCTTGATGGAGTAGAATTGGAATAGGCTCCAAATAAGAAGGAAATCAGATAAAAAAGAGAACGGAGCGGAACATACACGAACACGGCCAGGAGCATAATAATATTATGACAATTTTCATGTACAGTAGATACAGACAAATATATTATATTGGTTTAGAATTTCCCTGGTTTATAACTGGCTCATTACTAAACTAGTTCGGCTATAGCCATAACGTGAGAAATTAAACTATAATTCGTGTACAACAAATAGTCTTTGTTATTCTATACAACAGCATTTTCTTCAAACTCACGAGTTGTTTAAATGTGTCCATAAAACATCAGACACAAAAGTAAAAATGTTCTTTCTTCATGATATATATCAGTTTTAGCCGGTTAAAAATGACGAGATTGAATTTAATCTCCCTTTTAGTTAAAAATACAATAGCATTGATATGGTAACATTAATGTTTGTTTGAAATCTTACAGAGAGAAAAAGTGCGTTAAACATAAATTGTAAACGGTTGTTAAAATCTTGTAAAAAAAGTTTGGCGTTTCACACACTTACATTTTGATGTAGTGTTTAACATCCAAATGGCTTTGAATTTTGAGATTCCCAAGTGGTAAGTTACCTTGTTACCGTAACATAACATAACATTTTATTTGGGCTTTATCTTGCAATTAATGTGTGCTTTGTGGCTTTATATAATAATATCCCGCTGCTATTGTTAGTTCCCTCAATTTTAGCTAACTTCCAAAAAGAATACCGTTTTATATAAAAATGACTACTAATTACAGTGTAAGTTCGATATAAGACTCTCTCTTGGGCGGCACGGACTGACGACATTTGTCCTACGACTTGACCACTCATAGTTATTGACTGTTTTGCTATTTGAAGTGTCATGACTCATGACACTTACGACTAGTAGCAGTCAAGACTGCTATAGACTATGGGGATTTGCAATTAGCTTTTAAAATGCTTACGTAAAATCTAATGTATGAAGATGTATTAATTTCGTAGTGTTACTAACATTGTTACTGATAAACTGCTAGCATGTATGTATATATGTATACGTATATTAACGCATAATTCTAGACATCTAACACAAATAATATGTACAAGGACTCTATGACACATGATGACCCTTGTACGTTCAAAGATTCTAACTCTTCATAGAATGACTAAGGCCAAAGTTTTAATGGTGGGGAGTCCCCACTGGGGACGTGACATTATGGACTCTTTAAAATATTGACTCTTCTAACCTGTAGTAACCTGTAGTTACAAGCCTAACATTTAACAGCTTTATCACATTATTTTATTTTAAATGGGAACCGTTCGGGATAAACCTTTAAGACTCTTACATGAAGAAACCCTTATATGGATGGCTCTTATTCAACTTACATTGTCATTATAATTTAGGGCTGCCAAACCTCCCCCGGGACTACATTTGGATGTAATGAAAGGAGAAAAATTAATACAGGTTTCACATTTTAATAAAAACTCATATTATCTACAATCTGTAATGTGAATTCTATGCACAATTATAAAACAAATAATATGAATACTTTTCCGGTTTTCTTGTGTGCAGAAATTAATGCTGGACGAGAAGAACTGTTACCTGTTTGGAAGAAATCCTCAGATGAATGACTTTTGTATTGACCATGCCTCTTGTTCTAGAGTGCATGCCGCCTTGGTTTACCATAGACACTTGGAAAGGGCATTCCTTGTAGATTTAGGAAGCAGTAATAACTCATAATTATTTGATTGGTTTATTGGCTGTCTTATTAAAATGCTACGATTATAATTGATATACATAATATATAAAATATTACAAGTTGTAAGTTTTCTTCAGAGACATGAATACTTTCTGATACGAATTTTAGCACATGGTACTTTCATTGGCACTATGCGTATGGAATCAAATAAACCTACGCAACTTCCTATAGACAGTAGCTTTCATTTCGGAGCCTCCACAAGAATCTACATAATACGTGAAAGACCTCCCACAGTTGTACCAAGACCGATTATGGAGGAGTTAGAAAAGACTGCTGCCGATAGCGAAGGAGCTCTCCTAGGCCTTCCCGAAACTGATACAGAACTCGATGTAAGGGAATTAGAATTACCTAGTTTCATTCAGCTTTGATGGAGCAGCATCAGATTTGAACGCCCATGTCTCTATTTTGTTAACAGAATTTGACTGAGTTTAATACAGCACATAACAGGAGGATATCAATGTTAGGAATACCTGACGAGGATAAAAGGAAAAATCCGAAAAAGAAACGCAAAGGTGTTACATTTAACGAGGAAGATGAAATTATTAATCCTGAAGATATTGATCCCTCAGTTGGGAGATTTAGAAATTTAGTTCAAACAACAATTATTCCCTCCTCAAAGGTAAGTGTTTGTACTAAATTAGCTGCAATTTTGTTTGAGTTTACTTCATCATTTTAATGATTTTAGCGGCCGAAACTGGATTCAGGCTTGGTCCCAACTAGTCACACAGTAAAACATTACGTTCCGAAACTAGCTGGATTGTACGATGATCTCCCCGATTCCAATATCTCAACCGTTACAACGCCATTCTTCACTTCACTTTCCTCAAAACTTGGTTTGCCTTTACCTAACCCAGCTCCAGAAATTGAAGTAGGGGCTGAGGAACCAAAATTGGTGATACATCCGGCCAGCGTGCCGTTGCCTCCCTCAGATCTTACTGATGAGCCGAGAAAGAAGAAATACGCGAAGGAGGCATGGCCTGGGAAAAAACATGGGCCATCTAATTTACTTGTGTAACGTAATTGAAATAAAGCAGCTATTCTGATGAAGAGCTCCTACATGATGTCAACATGAAAGAACGGCTTACTTACAAACGTCGGTTCTTTGTATTGTGTACCCGCACTTATTTTTAACTGAGTGTGAAAAATCTGTAAAGATTTCGATTGACAAACGTGTGCTCAATTCATGTGCAGTCTTTATCAAAATCCACTACATGAATGAAGGATTTAGTACCAATTAACCTTTATTGTATTATATATTCGCTGTACAGTTTTGGACAGGTGAGCCCAAGTCGAAAGTTTTTACATGAAGTTTACACAGCAACAAGTCGCAATCGCAAAGAAATGATTCAAGCGATGCTAATACTGTTAACCGAAATCATGAAAGTTGATTTATAAATTAACGAGCAATATGAAAATACGATTATGTAGACGTTTGATTTTTATCTCTGAGGTCGTGGTTCCCCTGACCATAAACGAGGGAGATTCGTTATTTTATTAGTAAATACATAATTTAATTTAAGATCCTCTAGAAAACGCAACTTGAGAGAGCTGAACCTGAAACACGGTGCCAAAGGGGGTGGATTACCCACAGTGCGTATGTTTAGTATTGAACTTCGGCAAAATCAATTTATGCAATAATGTTTCTTTGTGTGTAAAAGCTGCACAGAGTTTTAGTCCGACAATCCGGACATTAATTGTTTTTTTTAAAAACCTTACATTCACTGTTAAAACGTGTTATAGAAGCATATAATCGTAGTTGGAAAACAAGCTGGGATACATGTGCGTTATATAATTTGATCCATTTATAACACCTACATGGACGATAAAGCAAATGTCAGGAACATTATATAAACCAATTTTTGATGTTACTACAAGTTAAAGGCATTGAAAGCACTTGAAGTCTTTAGTACTAAAACTCATTGTGTATGTAGCAAAGCCTAATACTCCGCTCATGTTTCAATTTCAATCGCAATACTCTGCATTGATTGAGTGTCACTGTCAATGCCATCATCCATCATCGCTGGAGATGATTTCGAAATGCAATTCTGCCTTATTGTTCAAGTTGAGACTCTCAACTTGAGAGACTTGTCTTATGTAAGGGCATTATGCAGACCATTAAGTTCATTTACCATTTACCATCGTCGTTTAAATCATCAGAACCACACTGTGCTCAAATTGGAAGTGTATATATATTTATAAATTCGAAATAGCTTTTTAGTACATTTTTTAAATTTAAAATACACTTTTGTTTTATTAAAGCAAAGCAATATAGAACAACGAAATAAATAATATTATTTATATTACCCTAAAGTACCTAATAATAAATATAAATTATAAACGAACCCTGATACAAAATAAATATTTACGGAAGGTACCCTAAAGACGTCTCAAAGTCAATCGATCCTGAATCATGCTGCGTGGCGTCTTCAATATCATTATAAGCCCCCAAAGCGAATTCAGCCGGCGGGGTGATTTTCATATTTGTGAACATTGCTGCAATTTCAGCAGTTTTCTTCATAGAGACAAGACGCTCAGGAGCAAATGACGATCTCTTCTCTACGGACGTGCTGGTACCCGGGGTTTCATCGCTCTTCTGTGTCTTACTTTCCGGCTTTGGAATGTCTGGGGTGTTTGTAGAATTTTTAGAAGCACCACGCCCTTGCACTCCCTCCAAATCATTACCAAAATTTGGCCTGAATCTGAAAGGTATGTCTTTGTAAACTACTTGACCTGACGCATTAGATCCCGTTATCAATAAAACTTTATTCTTCGGAGGCTGTGTCTTATCCACTCCATTCTGCGAAAGATAATCAATTATATTTATGTTTTTACTATTTGCAAAAATAAAAAAATAAAGTCATTGCAGTTTATTGTTTAGATTGATTGCTTAAACTCTGTATACCTCAGATTCAGTTTTCGGGTTCGACCTCTTTGTGGTAGCATGAGCTTGCCTACTGTCACAGTCGGGCCGTGGAGTAGGTGCCAATACAGAGGCGCAGCTCCTGGAAACTGACCTTTGACTAAAGGCAGTTGGCGAGAAGCAGTATGACAAACGTCGTGATGGATGATATGAAAGAACCTCAACTTGGCGCGGGTCGTTGCTTGCCTGAGTTGGACTTGTAGTGTCATTTAGCTGCAAATTATTATACAACTGGAAGTCATATGAATTAGTGTCCGTGTCGGAGGTCTCCGTATCCAAATTGATATTATAAATTTTAAGTCCGTTTGATTTAACACGTTGCAAGGAGCAGTAGCATTTTTCACTTTCAGCGCAACTGTCAGTGTCGAAACCACAGGATTTCCTTGACCGTGGTACGTCTGTGTCAGCAGCGGAAGAACTGTTGGGATGTTGGCTTGGAGTGGAAGCTGCTGTGGTGCTTGATGATGTCGGGGTGACCGGTGTTGGTCTGCCATTGTTCACAGCTTGTTTCGACGGTAGAGAGCAGTAACATTTGTCAGAACATTTCTCGCAAACACATCCACTGCAAAATGACATGAAAGGAATTTCCTCTTCTTTTGAAGGCTTCTTTAAAATTGCTTTGGATGGCACAGCAATTGGGGGTTTTGACAGTAGCTTTTGGGTTTTTTGACGTGCATTGAGTCCCGATGACAGGACTGCTTTTGCAGGCATAGGTCTCTTAGAAATCGGTACCGATTTCCCACTCAAATTTATCTTTGATATTGATTTTAGAAAATGTTGCACGAACTGGGAGTTGTCATCGGAAGCATCCGCCGAGCTGGGATGAGGCGATTTCTGCTTCTTTCTGGATTTTTGCTGCTTTTTCATCGCCTGTTTGCTTTTCTTATATAGTTGGTCTTGTGTTAGCGTTAGTGCTATCTTAAGAATTAATTCTTGATATGCTGGCTTCAAATCATTAAATGACATTCCACATGGATTGACAATTCGATCAAGAATCTGATCAACGGAGTCACTGAATGAGTCACCGGAGGAATCCTCGTCATCGGGTGTATGAATTTGTACGCGCTTTTTATTCTTGACATAGTGACCTTGATGGACTCCTTTAATAGAGCGCCTTCTGTATGGTATATTGAGCAGAACAGAATCATCCGAGTTATACCTTTTCAAATTTCCGTTGGGAATTTCAGACGACTTTTTCTTTTTTCTTGGTGGTCGGATTGGTGCAATGGATTCAGAGTCCGAAAACACTGCCCTATCGTTTGGAGTCGTCGAAGATGATTTCGGGGCAAATGTGACTTTATTCATAACATTGCATATAGGATTTCCCAAAGCAGTTCCAGCCACGGAGGAAGCTGATGAGCTAGATCGGTTTTGATTCACTGAACTCTGTGTTGTGGGCGACCCACGATTTAGACTCCCATAACCGCTCTCACCCTCTTTGCCTGATTTCATTTTATCAACCAGAGATTGATACAAGTTCGCTGCGATTACAATAGCGTCCTCTGCACATTTGCATGCAAAAGCGTGACAGTCCAAAGTAAACGTTGCTTCTCTCATCACACAGGCAAATATTGGAGGATTCTTAAAAGTCCTGTTGCAATCACCCACACAATCCTGATAAATTGTGCAGAGCTCTGTGTCCATCCTAGTAAAGAGCCTGCTTTTATCCTGACCTTCCTACAGGTGTCAAATTTAAAGAGTTGTAAAGCGATATCATACAGAAATTTGTAAACTCTACCTTCGGTTCTCGGTTCAATAAAAAAGCTTACCGGGTCACTTATGAGGGGCATGAATGCACACTCTGTCGGAAGTGGCTCGCCTCGACCAACGAATTTCACAGCAGCCCATATAGCAATTGTTGTAAAAGGGTTCACAAGTCTGACCTTGGGTGCCTCAAATCTAAGCCCATCTGAAGTAATTGCTAGCTGCCCTGTCATCATATTCTTTTTTGTCAGGTAATTCATATACAAAGATCGCAAGGGCATCTGCAAATCTTGCAAGGCGGCCGTGTTCCCTTTCACTGGGATGCTTCCCAAATAGTCTACTGAAAATTGCAACATTCCTCCGGGGGAACATTGTACAGTAGAAAATGGTTTTTCAATTCGACCTACATTTCTCGGAGACGATTCTCCGTAGTTGCTGTTCTTCCACATGTTTTTCTGACCAACTGTCTCACTTCGCCCCGCAAGAGCTTCTTCACCAGAAGACGACGTCAACATTAAACTTTGCAGTTGTGAATGTTGTGATCCTGTGGAGCTTTCACTATCGTCACAAGTGATTCTTACACTACTCACATTAACTCCATATTTACTGTTCCCTTTTTTAATGGGGAGTTTGACCGTATGATTTAATGAGTCAGTAATTATCGAAGTCGTGTCACAAATGCGTGTGTACTCATCTTCTTCAGAGGTGGTGAGTGACAAATCTTCATTTTCTTCCGTCAATACAGGCGTTGAAAAAGCTCTTGTGGGCACTATTGTTCGATTAGGGCCCATGTGAACCCGAGTTGGGTCTACATTAAACCCCTCGACTCGGATTCGAAACGATTCTCCATTCGGGAGGCCTTGGCGAATTTTGGGTGCACGCCCAAAAAGGCTGTCGATGCGTTTCTTGTACACGGCGCTTCTCTCACTAATAGACAATTGACTATTCAATGAGAAGCTCGTCGCGTAAGAGGTCTCTCGTGGTGTGTCCACCACTGTCGAGATGAACTTACTCCCGTTCTCTGATGTCTGTTGTAGTATGATAACCATCTACAGAAAAAGAATTTTCAATTATTATTAGAAATTGGCAATAAAATTTCACACGCATTTGTTTCTTTAATTACTTCCTCGAGATAATTTGCAAGTAATTATTATCACCCAAATTTAACAGAAGACTCACACAACTAACGCAGCGTCATAAATTGCTTGTTGTAACGTCACAAACTCACGTAAAACTGTTTCATAGGCTACACCTGTTGAGCAGAGTACATCATGCGCCAACAAAAGTGTCTTAAAATAGGGTTATGAAGAAAGGAGGTAGAAGACTTTGTGCAGGTTTTTCAATCTGTAATCTGTATTTTCATTTCATGAATCTTGAATAAATTCAAGAAGCAGTAGAGTCTAATTGAACAATTGTCTCATATTCTAAACGTCTGTCGGTTTTCCTGTAGTCCCAGTGGTTTCATGTTACATCTAGTAGTCAAACGTATAATGGTTATTTATGGTGTATGTTGTGTGTGGCACTTGCTTTGTGCCCAAGACGGATGGCTACAATTCAAATGTTTGATGCAGTTGTCACTAGTGCGCACTTCTGGTTTAACTAGCGTATGATGTATCTTAGCCTATAAATAATATCGTCGACAATTATAATCGGACCTTTTGTGTCAGAGAAGATTGAAAAAGCTCCTGCTTGCTGATGGTAGTCACATTGCAGTAACTCATTGTCAGCTAAAATGCCACTCGTTTTTTTGAAACCGAAACGTCTTCAGTCACAAACTCATATCATGTCATTATTATTTACATGTCCTTTCTTGATATGTGTGTCTTCAAGGTTCTATCAGAATTTAAAAGTAACAGATGTCCACCTGTCTGTGTGAGATTGTAATTTTCTTCGCTTGCTTTCCTAGGTCATTGTTAAAAATTGTGTGTGTTATATCTTGGTAGGCATTTTATGAGTTATCTTCTACAGTAATAAAGAGACTTTTGCACCTTGCAACCATGTATATCGCATGCACGAGTTTACACATGAGGTATATTTTTGTATAATTTAGTTATATTAACTATTAGCTGGCTCTGGTATCTATCATCCCGAAAAAGATTTTTTCATTGCTCACCCCCTTCAGCAGCTTTTCACCACAAAAATAAAGGTGACTGTTGTTATGAAGTTCTTTATTAACGGTTTTTTTGTATGGAACAGAACATACGGGTATTTGTAAGTAAGTAATCCAAACAATACATGAAAATTTTAATGCCATGTCATGAAGAAAACCCACCTCATTGTTCAGCCACTCTTTTATTATTTTTGAATGATAACACAGTTAGTAGTTAGTTAGCAAATAAGCAATTTGTAACGCATACAATAAAAAAGACAAATTGTAAAATTCACGATGAATGCTTCTGCGACGTCTTTTTAGAATCATGCATTTGCGTTCAGGAACAGAATAATTTAATATTCAGAAATACAAGACATACAGAATTAGACGGAAAACGATGCAGGTTGAAAATCTAGTTGCTATCGATTAATCGTCAAATTAACTATGAATTTAACACTACAGTGCCACATTTTTTTGTCACTTTACATTAAAGTGCACGTCTCATTGCCGTGTATTTTTGTTTGGGTATTACAGGGTTAATTAGTGCTAAATGCTAAACTCAATGTCATAGCTGGAGTGATTAAACAGAATTACCATGCATGCTTCATTGTTGTTTTGCTATACCAGGACTGTTACAGGGAAAAGTAACGAAGTATTCGAGTAATAAAATTCAATCGTGACGATAAGTATGCGTGTATCTGGCACAAGTTTAAACGCAGCACAATTAGCAAAGGTCTGTCGAAAAATGAGAAGCTACTCGATTCTGACTTTGTTTGGAATGAAAAGAAGGGCATTCATGGTAATATTTAGTTTCGTTTAAAGAACAGATGCTGTCAAAACCGTCTTACCATGACGAACAATTCTATTATTCGTTTTGGCAACTACTTGCTCAAATTCTGTATAGACGTTTTTATAGTGTATTTGCACAAAAGAGCGAAGAAGAACAAACACCGAAAAATGTGTGAATTGGGTAACAATGGCAGTGATCAATTTAATCGTTCTATGGTTTGAATTAGTTCTAGTTTTGTTTATGCGCGACATATAACGGTAGCAAGAAATAATGGGAGCGGTTACTGCTAACTATTAGCTGTCACCGAAAAAAATATCTCTACATAACCTTGTGTAAACAATGACTGCACATTGATGAAAAATATTCCATCCACAAGAAATGCAGTTTTGAGGCTTTCTAACGTACAAATATTTCACTGATAAAAATCAAAACACAGCTAATGCAGACTAAAAAGTGCATTGTAAGCAAATCTCTGTCCATTTCCAAAGTATTAAATTCCTCTTCCTCTCTGTATTTTTTAGAAACTATTGACAATTACGGTTAAGATTCAGAAAACGGGTTAGAATGTTCTCAGAAACTCCTTTGTTTTTATCATTCTTTGTTTGATGCAAAACAATGAAGAGGACTTATACAGTATCACATCAGGCCTGCACTTGCGTTTGATTAATCGAATTATATACTTACAATTACAAGACAATAAGTTCCGTTTAAAATGTTGATCCAAGAGGCATGGGAAAATATGTTCCTACTTACTAGCAGAGCTAAAGTAGCCTCGTATTTTTACAAAGCCTGTTTCAAAAATTGTTTGCTTCTCAAATAACAGTTCAGGATTTAAATATATAACAACTTCAAAGGGGAAAGTCAATTCTGAGCGTAACTTCTTTTAATTAATTCTAACGAGAAGTCGACTTAACGAAAATTGTTTAATATTTTTGCGTTTCGATTTTTAAGTATTAAAAGTCGACCATTCTCCGCCTCTAACTAGTTGTTATTGACCTTCATGTCATACTTTATGAAAGAAAAATCACCTCGTGGAGTGGCTGCACGGCTGTATTGTATTTATCCAATGGAGTTCATTCACCGATACAAATCCATCAAAAGTGCATTTAGGTGCTTCCCCATTTTATTACTTTGCTTATTGTTGTTTCGTATTACCCAATTACCCTATTATTTTTTATTTATTATTTAACCATTAAATTAATGTAAATGTTCTACATAAATCTGTAGGAAACGAGCCTACATTACGTTTACAAATGCTTTGTATATTCACCCAAATCACGTAAGTTTTATAAGTTTTGCATAATTTGTAAACATTTTACAAACATATCGGCAGGATTTGGACCAATACATTTTTGTATTACAAGAGAAGCTGTTGTAGCTTCCTCTGATCATAGAATATTATTTATTTTTCCTGGTACATACTCGTTGACCGAACTCTGAACCACGATTAAGCTAAGCAATGCGCTAATTGTTTTGAAGAACAAATTTAATAGTTATCATTATATCATTCAATAAAACTGATTTTCCCATTTCGATTTAATTGCCACTATTGGTACTCAAGTTTATAGCCCATTTAAAACAAAAGTGTGTAAATGAGTACTTTGATTGAATTTAAAATTTCGCAAATTTTATTTACTCAATAAAAAATAATATAAATCATTGAGCAGTTGATCAAATTTTCACGGATTTTTAATGCAGCTCTTGTCTGTTTACCTGCATATTAATGTTCCCGGCAGCTGATTGTGCACCAAAGCGAGACACTGCGGCAAACAATAAATACGGTTTCTTTCCGCTTTCACGTCTTTAAATAGTATGCAGCATCGACAGTCAAATATTATTTTCTAAGATGGGATACCTAACCATCAATGAGAAATGGTGGTAAGCTAAATATTTACAGACTGATGCTTAACTCCATCCAAACATAAAGTAATTAGCATAAAGTTTCAGAGAGCTCAAGTTAGCAAAGCAAGAAATTTTAGAAAAGATCATTTCAATTCCTCATCTACTCAAATCTTGATACTGGGTTTTACAAGAGTATAACCGATAAAACGAACTGATGCACCAGATTAAATTTCACCACCAGTGAAACATGTATTTACTCAATTACTCAAGAGATAAAAACAAAAACGAACATAACATGCACTTATTCTACAAATTCATTGGCGGACTAAAAAAGTGAGAGAATAAACATAATGTATCTGATACATTATCTAATTTTTCTACAATCACCAGCATTAAAGTCATCTAAAATTGTACCGCACATGTCAACATATGTTATCTCATCATTGTAAACTTGCAATAAAACGCAGTAATTCACTTTAAATGCAGTAAATAAAATTTAAATGCAATGTCTAAGTCACCCCGTGTCCTGAATGAATCTCGAACTAGGCCACAATTTGATGAAAAACTCTAGCATTTTGATGTGACGTAGATGAGATGAATTCAATATCAAGCCTAGGCAAGCTGCTTAGCAAAAGAGATGTAAGCAACATGTAAAGAAACTAGCAGATGCACGAGAATTTTGAAACTTAAAGGTAACTGAATGCAGTTTATGAAGTCTCATAATTATAATTATCATTAACTCGCCAATTTTGTTACTCTGGAACAACAGTAATGAGTGGTAGACAGCATAGCATAGGGTCCCCTTCCCATATGTATTAGGTTTACTTAGAAATTTTACACCCCGTACTCTACATTTGTTTTTGTCGGAGGCATGCGCCAACTCTCTTTTTAATCTTCCTTTGATTATAGCCTATTATTTACCCAAAATCTATATTATTTTTGGAAATCATAACTGTCTATTCATAAAATTAAAAATCATAGAATCATAACATTACGAACGATTACATTTTCCTTCACACATGTTTAATGATCTGCTCTCATTACTCTACAAGCAACGCACTTGTGTTTTTTAAATTGTACCGTAATAACGAACTATTTAGTAAAAATTCTTTGCTGGTTTGGTTTCTGCCAGTACCTTTAATTAAAAAACAGGCAAGCACATTCCTTGTAAATATTACACGTAAATGGAAAAGATTATCTTATCATTACCAACTCGATACTAATGTACATGGAAATAACTGCTGCAGTTTCGATAAGTACCTACTTATTACGCCGTACTTTATTGGCCTCTTTAACAGCGTTTCAAGCAAAAGCTTAGATAAAAATTCTTTTGTGCCTGATCTAATGAAAGTAGGATCTTTCAGTGTATCTCGCTTTTATTTTCATTCATACAAATTACGCTCAATACTAATTTGAAAAGGAAAGCTGTTTAAAGTTTGTTTTTCTTACAGTAATGTAAGTTATATCCAGTACCAGTACAGTTTCCTAATAAATATATGCAAATAAAGTTGTTTTTCCTATATATTTAAATAGAAAGAGATCTTAGATTGTGCCACAATAATTTCCCTCGTTTAACCAATAAGAATTAAACTGATGATCACAAACGATTGTAAAAATGTAAAGGTATAATTTTATGATATGTTAAATATGAAAAATTATTTAACATTTCAATTTCAAATATTTGCCGCATTACCAGAAGTCAAGAGATTACAGTTTGAAGCTAAGACAAACAGCATTGACTTCTAATTATGTAAATATTGTTCACTTTTTGTCGTTATTAAATAAGAAAAATGTTGTTGTGTTTTTAGTACTATCTACTTAACGTGTTATAATAATTTTATTATAATGACAGTTGACGAAAACAAGGCTCTTTATTAAATGTATGATAACCGGAAAATTGCTACCGCCCTTTTATCAACCCCCTTTATGCACTTTTCGGACAAGTTTGTCCCTCTTCACCACTTAAGATTTTGTTAGCGAACCAAGACTCTCGAAGTGGAGTAGTATTTTAATATATCATTATTGTAATGTCACAAGGTACTAAGAGACGAAATGTGTGGCGAAGAGAGACAAAGTGATAAAGGGCTAAATGCTAAAGGGAATAATGGGTAAATCGTAGTGCTAAAATGGTAGTGGTAAAAAGTTCCCAAACCTTTTAGTAGCTTTATTACAAGCAGCTACCGCAATGTCCTTTTTTTGCATTTCATTAATGAATTTTATTAATGAATTATATTATATTATAATTAATTATGAATTATATATAATTAATAATTATATATTTGTATAGATTGTAGTTATTGTCACTGGAGTTTTGTATACTATTTAAGTCAAAACATTTAAGCGTAAAAAGCCAAAAAGGCTTGAAAGATTTTTATTGTTAAGACTTATTTAAAAGAGATCGAACACAATGAAATGAATAAAAAATTGATGTATGTATGAAAGTCTTTATGAAAATATGTTGATTGAATTGGCTTACCTCGACTTTAGTTCTACCTTCGGATTGGTGGTTGAATGAGGATATCTTCTGTTACACAATCAGCAACATAATACGGCAAACTGTATAAATGTTTTAAAAATTTATTAGACGGACAGAAATCAGTAGTCCGTAGGTAAAAATTGTATGCAAATTATGCTGGCGTAAAACGTTTATACTGAGACAACTTTTTGAAGTGAGTGAAAATAATGCACAGATTACATACGAACATGGTTCAATAATTCAAAGTATCTGCGATGCACTGAAATGAAATCACAGATTTTTCTACACACATTCATAGCTAGACCTAATTAAAATGAACAATTTGAAGTTTTATTAAATGAAAACAAACTGATTGTACTAGAAAGAGTTTGTTTCAGTGACATTTTCCAATTTAAGCAGAAATTAATGGAATAGATAGTGAATAAAAAGATTATAATTTTGCAAAATACATGCTTAGTTGGCAAAAACATTTTTCCCATTTCTTTTGTTACGACTTCAATTCATTTGGCAACTAGAGAAGATGAATTTTGGATTATATTAAAGATATAATTAATTTATGGTCATACCAACGTTAGCTAATATATTAATATTTATGTAAATAATCGCAATAATTTATTAATAGTTGGTTAATTCTACCTGAAAGCTATTGTGTGATTACGAGACCTTCTTAAAGTTCCAGCAATTGGAAAGGCTTTTTCACTGTGGTATTGAATATAGTTTCAATTGTCAAAACTTTCTCACAGCACGTTTGAACAATAAACCTCGATGATGGTTAAAACAACAATGGCTGGGGTTTCATTACCTAGCGAAGAAGCTATCCGTAAAATTGAGGAAGTCTACTAACAGAACAATACCATAACACCACATGAAGTTTGCTTCTTCTGCCTTTGTCTGCAGCAACGGAAATTTTGAAGTGGGAGCATCAATGCGATGGTGGTTGTGCCTGTGCAGAAACTTTGCGTGTTTACTTGCTAGATGCAAAGAAAATGAAATAATAACAGTGTAATTCAGTAGCCCTTTTCTTCTAGGAGGAACCTTTACCTTCAGATCATACTGGTTGGTTTCATTAAAACTAATATTAACAATCGCACTATTTCAATTTATAAATAAAGCTATCTCTTAGTCTTCGGCTCTACAGGTGCTCTATTTTCTACTGGCCTCTCCTCAAGTGTTAAAATGGGATCCTTATCCCATGAAAATTCACACTATTACCACTCTTTAATTTGCAAGATTTGCACAAAGTAAACATGCAATAGGCCATGCGTATTAACTTTTTCTAATGCTTCAGATCAGCCAGGGTACTGAAATAAACAGCCTTTATAATCGTAACTGAGTGAAAAAGACTTTGATTGAGGAAGTAAAGGAAAAGTTGTAAATTCTTGTTTATTTATTGGCTTCAACCATTTCGTTTCTCCTGCCTGCCCTACGCCAACTTTTCAATGAAAACTGAAAATTAAATATCGCAATGAAATGTGTGCAACATTATCGTTAACGCTATTTTTATTTTACATATCTTTATGAGCCACAAAAACAATTTCTAATATTAAAGGCATATTAAAATAATTCGTGGCACTCAGTGTGTAGCATATCATTTGTATAACATTAAGGATCATTTGTTTGAACTGTCAGTGCAGTTATTTTATTTACAGCAACACTTTTGGCAGTACTAATTTATATTTAGTACCAGGCTAAGCCAGAAATGCAAAGAAATCTTAATTTCTTCTTCCTTTCCTTATTTTATTTGCAAAACCTGCAATTGAATATATTCCTTAATTTCCTTTTTAAGTAAGACTCCTTCTCAGTCGACCATTTAATCTCATGAAAGTTCGGGCGCGCGATGTTACGTGTACGAAACGTTTACTGTTGTATAAATACACAATCGTAATCACAAACCAAACGCAGGAGTCATGTGAAAAATGATAAAAGAATTTTATTCGGATGGGTACGCAGACACGAAACAGGCACTAAACCAAGAAATGGGATGCATGCTACAAATTTAAAAAAAAGATTTTGTGCATATTTGCGTGCAGTAATTATACTTATAAATAGTGCGTTTTGTGACGTTCATTTTCTTCATTGCTCTTTGTGAGAATGCAAAATATTAAAGACTGTCTTCTAGTAAAAGCAAGAAAACCTAAGAATATTTTCTAAAATAAACATTTTACAGTCGTAGAAATGTATCACGAATTTACACTCGGGCGAAGAGGGTTGGGATTTGTTCCGGTTTCTGGATATCATGCTTGTAGTTAGGTTAATGGACGTAATTATTATTACCTTCATGTGGTTAAGTCAAAATGTATTACAGCATAGATCTTCATCATTATGTAACTTATTGTTCAACTGTTAATATGTTGTATGTATATAATATGAATGTTTCCTTAAAGTGTGTTTTCGTTCCGAAATCTGTTTAAAAATATAGTTGCATCCAGTAGATACCATTACATTGTAAATGCTGTACTTAAAATACTGACACTTAAAATTGATTAAAACTAATTTACCAAAAGACTCTTTTAAAGTTGTGTAAAACAAAGTTCAAATAATTTACACTGCTTTCATCCCAGGTCCAGCTTTGTTGTACATTAGTGCCACTAATTTAGTGCTTTTAATAACAAGCTATATTGAATTAAAGACAAACACAGACAAGGAAAAGAAACGGTGCACAGCAGATACGATTTCATAAAATAAGGATTTTGTATTGAATAAATTCAACATATCTATATGATTTAGGTTCTGTTTCTAACTTGAGTAAAGTTACTTGACCAATTAAAATGTGTACGTTATGTAGTAGATTTTCCTATGTTCGTGTGGTCGGTCGGTAAGCAGGATGAGAATAAATTACACATTGTACACAGCGGATTTTTTAATTTTAATATGTATTTATTCAACTCATTTTAGATTTTTTTTATTTCTCCGGATTTTGCGTGGCTCAAGCTTTGTGGCTGCACCGGAAATTGTCCTTTGATTGTAGTGCATGTTCCGAGTTTTCATTTTCAGTACCAAACCAACAGGGGAATGTAAATGAACGGGAGTGCTAGGAAGGAAACGATTCTGGTCTGGTGCTGATCAGTGAGTAGAGTTCGAAGGGATGTATCAAGTGCCTTCTTGAATTTTTTGGACAATGTAGAGTTGTGTGGTTCGAATGATGATATTGCAATTGCAAACTACAAACGACATCCCAAAGAAATTTTTTCCAAACAACGACAGAACAATGTCACACATAAGCAGACCCGTGATCATTACACAAACACATCTCCAGCATTTACTCAACCCATGCCATGCGCGCTTCTTGCATCAACTCCCTGTGACAAACAACTAAATGCAATAAATTAGATTAATAAATTTAAATTTCAAAATGATCGCTTTGAGTGTTCCCTTACACCTTACAAATTATGTCGCATCGAGAAGTTTCACCGCAGGCATGATTTGCATAAAAGCTGTAGCCAGGAACCAAGCACAGAAATCTGTAAGCATAGAACGAAGAAAATTTAATTCTCCCATTCATATTTCTTCACTTTCAATAAACAACGTTAAAAGACATTTTATAAAAAAATTACTAACAAAAGTCCTCAGATGTTAATTTTTTTTAAATATCGGTTCTCGTTTTATTTCTGGGTTTACTAGGGAATCCTAGAAATCAGGTTGGGTTAAAAAGGCGTTGGTATTATTGCCTGACTTTTCAAGCCTGTCATTTGAACAAAATAAAGCTCAAGATCAACATCCAGCAGAACATGAACATATTGGATAAAATCTGCAAAAGTAATCAGCTTCAAGGTACATCAAAATATGCGTTTTACTTTCACTGTCAAATCTGTCAGTTAAGTGGCGATTATGGGACACTTCGGTTGAGAGTAGTTCATATTTTTTAGTTTTGTATACATGAAAGCTTTGAAATGGTTAATTCTAACAATTAACTCGGCGAAAAATGAAAGAGCAAAGAATGATATTCCAATTAAACTCACCAAATCCACCCGGGCCCTCCTTCTGTATGTTCCATGCTGAAATTGTTAATATTTTTAACGTCTGCCTTCACTAATACCTTAGCACATCTAAAGTGGAGGAAAGGATTATTATAACGTTCCACCTGTGTTTACTTTGTGAATAATATGGTTTCCTGTAGCAATAATGTAGCAGGCCGGGCGAGGAAAAGTACACAGTAAGACAACGTGAACAATGAGTGAAGGTCGCTCATTTTTCATTTAGAAAAGGCCTTAACAAGCGAGATTTTTAAGCACCCTTAATTTATTCCTTCATTTTCCTGAAATGTGCGTGCATTGCCTTCTCCATAGACCTTCATCCTTCACCAGGTGGCATCCTTCGTTCATTCACTATTTTCTCGAGCTTTCCCTTCATTCATAAGCTTCAGCCTTCCCTCAGTGAATGAAGGTTCCTGCCTCTGGAGTGAACGCAACTAAGCTAGTATATTATGATATTTTATGTCTGTATGACTGCGACTGACAACGATATCACCAACTGCCTGTATTAGTTGTCTCTAAAACCTTTACTGGATATGAATTTCACATTATGATTTCGTTTTGGGAAAACAAAAATTATTGACGAGTTATATCTTATCGAGTCATTATGCATGATCTTAAAGATTGTGTCTAAATTAAAAACGGATGGGAGTGCAATATTTAAATATTTTAGATGAAGTATGATATATTTATTACGCAAGCACATCTTTGCAGTACACGTATTTAGAACAATAAGGCATACATAAATCTATAGTTATATAGACAAAGCTTAGAATTCTTCGTTTTTGCAGAATTTATTTAAATTCATCTTACGTAGTGAACTTAACTTAAAATTTTAAAGAATCTCAATGGATGAAATCAGTTTACTTCTACTTCTCTATCCACTTTGTGTTGTACACTTTATACATTTAATGAAAGAAAGTTCCTTAACTGACATAATTGAATTAAAATGTATTATTCATTTCTCTACCACAAATTCTACACAATTTGTGAATTCATAATTTAATATTATTAACAATAATAAACGACATTTTAATGGCACATCATTTCATTTATAATATATTATTTCTCCTGAAAGTTTAAGTATTTAATCTGTGTTATGCAACTTTTAGCTACAACTTCTTCCTAAAGACTACTCAAAGTAGTAAAACTGTGTAAAAATGTTAATTCTTATCAATTTACAAACTATGTAACTTTAATTAAAGTACATCTAAACGTCCCTCACATGAAGAGAATATTTATTTTCTAATGGGGTAGAATACAAAAGAAAAATCGCTTTGGGGCGTGTCCGGGAAACCAGACCATGGACTCCCAATGGATACACTTCTCTAGACTAAAATTAAGGTTTATGACATTGGGAAGCAGATTACAATGACTGACGTAAGATGTAAAAGTTAACAACCATTACTCGCCAGGACGAGTCGATTACTTAAACCCATAAATTTATTCCAGCTAACCAAAAATGTACTCATTATCCATAGGTTTTATTTACTGCTGGACAATTTCTTTAGTTACAGGTTTCGTCATTCGTAACATGATATGTGCAATACTTTTACTTTTACCACGCTTTTGTGGGCAGGTAAACTTGCTGGCTTAACCAATAATTGGTCATTACATTTAAAGTTGATATCATTTATTCGATGTGAGTTGATTCATACTGTTAATTCCTTTCGTTTACGCAGCACGCTGGGAAAATTAGTCGCAATACAATATTTAAGTTATCAATTGATAAAAGGTACAATATAATCTCCTACATTATATGTATCAACTGCATTTATTGTGCTGAACAGATCAGAAATAATATAAAAAGAATAGACAGTTCCATTAGTAGATGTTTCGGTGACACAGTAGTACAATATTTTTAAGAATAACTTACAATAAATGTTTCTCATTGCAGAAAACACATTCCAAATTGTCTTTGTTGTTTTTGTGACAACATAAAAAATTCTGCTTTAAGAGTTTACCGAAAATAGAATCGCGAGTTTACCCGCAGTTCTTTGAGCATCTACCTAACCTAGAAATATCTTGAAGGAAGTATTGCACTGTATTCTGTATAGCTTATTTGCCTAAGCAGTAAACCTTTATGAACAGATAATTTGTGTAAAACACTTTTCAGCCTTGGGTATTCATCTGACACATTAACCTGAACATCAAATGTTACCCAACAGGCTTGTTAATCTCGCCGAATTTTTTATTTATTCTCCTAGGTGAAAGGGACTGGACATCCGGTAAAATTTTCTCTTAATTAGGATTTTGACGCGTTTGTCACTCGATTGGTCAGTCTATAGGCATCATAAATTTGTTGCCAATAAAAAGAAATGCATTTTAAATCTCCAAACCCATCCAATCTCTTAAGGTATATGGTGGGAAGTGAAAACCTATTCCCTTTCATTACACACGTTGAGTAAAACCAAATGTGCAGATAACTGCACACTTACTACAAAATAATAAAATTGTACAAAGTTGGAGAAATGTTTACCATTTAACTCGTAAAGAACACGACGACAGTATATTTATGTTGATTACTGTTGAAAATTGCTTTCGCATTAGATGGCATACTATTGCAGTCTTATCTTCCGCACAGTGTTTGTTGATCGTTTTTGTAATCTCCAGTCACATCTAACATGTACGCTCCTATAATACCCTCTTCTCTTAACGATTTTTCACTAGTCACTAATTTATAACAGCAGCTATTAACATACACATTTCGTTACATTAATACTCCGTTTAACTTTACAATTTATACTTTGCAGCATTTATTTTACATTATTCATCAGTATTGAAGTACATTAAATCTTATTTATTCTGTCAAATAATCAATTACATATATTTATTTTTATATCTTATTTTACGATTGTTTTGCCGCAACTACAACAATTTGATAATAATTTTATTATTATATTCGTACAACTTATGAATTAAAAAGATGTGAAAGTAGAAACAAAATTATAGTGCATGGCTATCATACGATAGTTTACTTAAACTGTTTCAAACGACATCCATTGCATTGGCGAGACGAAACAAGTTTGACGATGTCGGGATTGGGTCGAGTCCATGTTTCCTTATGTACGCACACCAGACAACAAAGATTGCGTTGATTTGGAGTAAATTCGAAGTAGAAAACTTGATCCGCTTCCAGAATTATATTATTTACTTCGATTATAAATTATACAATGACTTTTTCAGCAGTCCTCAAGAGTCGTGTCTATCTGGGGAAGCAGAACATCTCGGCACCTGAAAATCAGAAATAAAATTAATAATTATTAATAAAAATATAATAGCAATTTAGTATTATAATAACATTCTAATCCTAAATATTTCTTAAATTGTAGTTCGTAATTTAGGTGAACAAGTCGCAAATTACTATGAAAATACACCGGTAATACTGTTTATTTCGTTGGTACGACTGAGAAACTGAATTTCCACAGGAGTGACATAAAAGTTAAGCGTGAGAAGTTACGTTCATAAATATGTAATAAATCTTATCATAGTCGTATTAGACGTGCCTGATTTGTTTTCAATAACCTTTTGTTTTAAGTCGCTACAAATCTTCCACAGGTAACGCTTTCAGGATTTGTGTAGTAAAATAAGCAGTCAGTCTATAAATCTTCCTTGATAAGTTTGTTACTATTACATTTGTAATAATTTCTCATAATTATAACTACAAAATCACGTAGTCGGAACGACTGCAAAACACAAACATTACACGCACATCATGTTTATGATATGATAAACCTAATATTGCATGCGTAACAGAACAGCAACATCGATGATTTATTTATGCACTTCATAGTTTTGATGTGATACAAGTGTTTAGGGAGCATGTGCACAACAATTAGAGTTACTGAATAAGATTATTCCTAACAGTCGTAAAAGATTTTCGGCCGCCAATAGAGCTTACTTCCCTTCTTTGAGTTCAATCAACGAAGTATTGTTTGTTGTAAAGTAAGAATTGAGTGAGCCTGCGCATTTTGAAAAAAAATTCAGCCAATGACAGTGAGGGACCTCGCCGCTAAAAATTTTGGTGGGACCGTTCAATTCTTAAAACTATGTCATAAAAAATTCGGTGAAATTAAATAATATGAAAATAACACCACAGACTAATCTTGGTACGAGGAATTCAACGGTGCAAACCATATCTTGTAACAATCTAAGGTTTTTGAGAAAATCGATTTTTTTTAAGTGTGTCAATATTTTTTTCTTCAAATCGTTTGACTATTTTAGTACAAACTAAAGTCAACACGAAGAATTCAACGGCGACTTCAGATTTTTAATACTGTAATGATTTTAAGAAAATTGATTTTTTAATTTTAACTCCCTGGCCGCTGATTTCAATTTGAAAGTGCTTGAAAATCGGACACCAGATTCAAAATCAACGTCCCCGGATTTACTAGTGCACCAAAGGATGGTAGGTTCCAATCTAAGGCATTGCTGGGAACTACACGTTAGGATTTTTCCCGAATAGCCCAGTCTGAGATGAATCGAACCACATTTTGGTTGTTTTTATCAAAATATCGTCAGAATTTATTAGAGCGTGATT
>VYYJ01001093.1:0-36658 GCA_021029165.1 Cyphoderus albinus | reverse complement strand
ATAAGATGAAACTGCAGCTCAAGCGTAATAAAAAACTGTATTTATGTTGATGTGAGGCTCAGCGACCCTTTGACGAGCATGAATATAACGTGGGTACCTAACATACACTGAAGTCATGAACAAGTTACGTTTTACCCAAATCAAATAAGAATAAGAAAGCAAAAATGTTATTGTTTATGATGAGCAAACCAGACAATTTTTTCCGTCTGCGTAGTTTTGTTATTAATTCTAGTTGCAATAAAGGCAAAAAGATAAAAGATACGACCGATTAAATTTTGGGCTTTTCTTTCATGAATAACCTTGCCTTTGCCTATTATAAAGGTAGCCCATGTTCTCTGATCATATCATGTCAAGGTGTCACTCGCGCTCAGCCCTCTCAGCAGGAAGTCTTGAACTCTTGAGTGTGCCGCTGCCGCTTGGTCCACCAGAACACCGCCTTTTGCAATCCGTATCCCTGAACATATGAAATATCTCCTTAAGGAATTGAGGGTACAATTTTATCGTAGATAATGTTTTTAAAACCAGAAATACTTATAATAAAAAATTACTGAGCGGCTGTCGTAGAAAAATAAATTGATGTTTTGAAAAGTCGAGAATCCTTCTTTATTTCTCATCTATAATATGATATCAGTTAACAATAAAAGTAGGTTATTATAAAGTGGAATCAATTAACATTTTGGCTGCATGATAATATCTGAATGAAATCAAATCTGGACACAGATGATAAAGTAGGTAATGGCCACAGCAGCTATCTAGAATCGAGAAGAGACAATTTTCAAATAATTGCTCATGTCAAATTTTATATATTATCTGAAATTCTCAAATGCCACTGAAAAATATTACATTAGCCAAAACAGGATAGGTCAAGGGGTATACGTTGCTCGCTTTAATGGACACATTCTGCGAGTCCAGTTCATCCAACACGAAGTTGAGCTCATCGGGTGGTACACCTATCCTATTTTCCGGAAGTGAAAGCCAGCGTCTTACATTCGTCATCTGTATACAATAGCATTTCAAGAAATTACAATCACATTACATTATATATTGTGACATGATGCTTAAAAATATTTTTTATAGATTAAATTAGACCTTTTGAGCGACATCACAAGGCAGCCAGCAGCACGCAATCACCACACAACACACCACAATCATAATAACGGCCCTGACCCAATTTGTGTTCTCAGAAGACAACTCATGGAACAAGCTGGCAAAAGCAACTGCAAAATACGCCACGGTTTCTATAATGATCATGCTGACGTTCATTCCAAAGAGAGAATTGATTTCCTCTGTGGCACATCTCAGCGTCTTATAACGCTCGTAAAAACCTTCCCACCAGTCCTGTACCTGCTTCTGATTTTTTCCACCGAGTTCCTCGTTATTCGATGTCTTCGCAGTTTTGATGTCCTTATTCACGGTGAAAATCATTTCCTGGAGATCAAAATTGCTTGGAGGTCCACAACCATCACCACCTCCAATTTGACAGAAACTGAGACCGTGTTCCTCCTCCCAAGGAGGAACACGGTCGGAAGAGGGCGACAAACGATGTGGTCAATGTCCACTGGGTGAGTACAGCGGCCAACGTGTACATGTTATCAAATGCGCCCAGAAGAATCCGCTGGAAGTAGCCCAGGCATGCAAGACACCCCAGAAAGAAATTTGCCCCAGAGACATCGTCGTCATCCACTGTAACAATCGTAACATTTTGTTTCCTATGCTGCTGGAACAAAAAATTGAACTTGGCGTCACTCAACATGGAATCCCACATGGACCCCAAATTTTTCGAGCGGTCGGTTGTGCGTCCAATCCAATTACGTAGTATTTCACCTCATTAAGCCAGTAGATGATACAAACCGCAAAGTACGTGTATCTGCTGCTGATAAGCCTTCTGAATAAATTTGTGTTTTTTATAGTGAGAGCCCCAATTTCCGAGGACGCCATGATATTCAACAAGTTTACAAATCTGTCCTTGTCAAACCAATACCTCTTTAGAATGAGAAACTTTCCAAAGGAAAATGCAAATGTTTGAGCGGTTTGAAAGTACAGCGCCGGATTCTTCGTGTCTGATGGCACGGAAAGACGCAGTTCTCCAATTATTCCAAAAACTGAAGCAGTTCCAACAACAACACAGAGAAATTTCTGTGGTAGCCAGGTCTTTGTGGTGAAGTAGGCGATGTTGGAATTCACAATTTTTTCGGCATTTTTGAAACCTTCTTTAGAAACTTTCTTCAAACGGAAAGGACAGAAACAGAGAAAATACTGGAGAAAAAAGTAAATTGTCCAGTAGTCACCAGCTTCCTGATGTTCGAACCTGAATTCTGAATTTTTACCAGTGGTTCCAAGAATGGAAATGGGAAGGTTTCCCAAGTCTTTTTCCATTTTGCTCCAAAAAAAGAAAAACTTTTTCTGGTGAAAGCGTGTTGATTCTCACTCACATTTGTTTTGCAACTACCCATGCTTGCACATATTTGTGTAAAATGCCTTTGATATTTCATTTTTGTATCGTGCTTTTTTCAACTTGCTTACCTTGGGTGGAAATGTTTAAAAAAATAAAGATTTACTGGGAAATGAAACCTCAGTTTTTAGGTTATTGTCCCTATATAAGCATGTATAATCTAAAGGGACAACAACCTAAAAAAAGCAAGCACTACCTAGGTACAGAAGAGTAAAATGAATTATTCAATTTGCGTGACATAAAAGCAAAAGCAAAATCATATTTTTACCGAGTTTTCTGTAGCAGAATTATGTTTAAAGAGAGTATCCTTAAATACAGTTGCATCGAATTGACTCTTAACATATATTTCACCAACTCCTAAAAAATTGTTAGGTAAAAAGAAATCATCAAGAAGTTTGAAGCAAGAGTAAATAATTAAGTGAGGACAATTTTTATAAAACGAAAATTCCTCAACTGAAACGCAGTTTAAAAAATATCTAACATTATTTTTTTTTAATTATTCATTTTTTGAAATTTTGCTAGCAACTGTAATGTAATCCAACATGCATTTTTGTGGCGTTTTTGTGACGAGCATAACAGACAATTGTATGTAACCTTTTGCCGTCTACGTGGTTCAGTTTGGGTTTCAGTAAAGGACCAAAATGAAATTTGGATTTTTGCTTCATGAACACCTTGCCTATCATAAAGGTAGCCGTGGCCCATGATCATATCGTGTCAATGTGTCACTGGTGCTCAGCCCCCTCAGCAGGAAGCCTTGAGTGTACCACTGCCGCATCACCACCGCCACCACCTTTCGCAGTGCGAAAACCTGAGCATCTGCCTCTGCCATTTTCAGTTTTGCAGGGTCGGTCCAGTCAATCAAAAGTACAAGAAGCACACACGACTCACACAACACACGCAACATGTTATTAGACTTCCAGAAGTAAGTGGCAGAAGCAGCAGCAGCAGCAGTTTCAATTACGATGTACTAATGCTTACAGGCTTTTCCATGACTAATTAATTGATGTATTTAGTATTTAAGAGATAACTGACTCACAAAAATGTATAAAAGTTGGTAATATTATGCATTGAATATTTTTCATTTCGTCTCACTTCATCTAATTTCACAGCGGGAGCTCTGATGAACTGAACCAAAAACCAAACCGCAACGGCGTCATTCCATTTTTCGTTATATTACGTATTATCTAATGCCACGTCATGTTATAGTTGTAAGTAGGAATTATGTGTCATATTAAAATGGATAAACGAGTGAAACATTTTTATGTACGCATCCAGGAGAAAAGAACAACGGCTCTTCAATTTATCAATCATTTCGTGCTACGCGTCTACCGTGAAAGGTCCAGCCATGCAGCAGCCTGAGTCAAGCAAAAGTGAAAGAGATTCGACCCGACCCGAGAGATTGAAATTGAGAGTCTAAGTCTAAGTCAACCGCGTCATAAATTTTTACCGGTGGGTTGGCGAGTGCTAATTGTACTTTGTTTTAATTAATTAATTGTCTAATAATAGTACATTAGTTTCGCCAGTCCGTCGGTGGAAATTTAAACAGTGAAAAAATATTTCTTTGGATTTCAATTTGGAATAAATATTTTGGAAATGGAACTTTGCAACTAACTGACGGTTTTTTAAATTTATTATTATTAACTAGTTAATATCTAGTATTAAACTAACTGTTGGAATAATTAAAACCTGATGTAAATTATAAATGTTTAAATATTTGCAGGATATCAAGAATCAGAATCTCTCCTTTCATCCGTGTGGACGCCGATCGAACGACCAACATTTCGGCTGGAATTATCATGCTAGGTGATTAATTAATTAATTAATTTTTTAATTAAACTTCAATTTTTCTTCCTTCTCTTAAAACAGATTTTTAAATTGAGTCATTTTTTTTTGTTTAATTTTCAGGAATCCAGCTTGATCCACCACCGCGGTTTTTTGTGTGTCCTAAACAATTTTCTTCGGTAGGATGGCCATACTAATTGTGCTTTGTTTATAATTAATCAATGTGATTAATTGAAACTACAATTAAAGCTAGTACATTAGTGTCGCCATTTCACTGAAGAAAGTTAATTATTTCATCGTCACGTCAACAAATCAATCAAAATACACAAGAGTTTTAGATTCAACTCATGATCTAACCAACCCCAACTGGATTTTAGAGAGCAGCATCAAATACAATCAGAAACAATTTACCCATCAGTTAAATTAAATTAAATCCAATTAAAATATGACTTGAGACACACCAGTTCCTTTGCCTTTCTTGTACTCAATTTTTTAATTCAAGAAATGAACTGAAACTGGTCTTATCTCAATGTTATCAATTTCAGCTTAATACCATAATTAAATTATTAAATTAAAGTAATAATCAACTAAAATAAAATTTATTAATTAACAATTAACCAACCAAATTAGTTTCATGCATCATCATGATCATATCGAAAATTCAATGCAATTGTATTAGTCACAGCATCTTGACTTTGTTCAGTCTCACTCGATGAAAAAAAACTGGGGCACACCGAGACCTTCAAAAGCGGGCAATACATCCCCGTGTTATTATTATTGTGCAGAGCTCGTCTTTTTCTGCTGGAGAAGAGCGCGCGAAACTCCACAGTTCAAAATCACCAAACTCTCGCCCATTCACGTAATGCTTTGCAAGCCGAGACTGAGCTGAGAGTCCAGAGGAAATCTTAACATGGGTAAGATAGGCATAAAGGAAAAGCATCAATGATCAAAGCTTAGCTTTAGTTTTATTATGAGCGAGCACGAGACTCGTCGACTGGAGAGAAACGGAAAACAAAATTAAATCTTTCACTGAAAAGTTAATTGTTTCATTATTTTTCGGTTGAATTTGAATTCAGTGTTCACTCTTTGTTTTAATTTTCTTTGCAGTTAAGTTAATTGCACTTTGGTTTGGTTTGTCTTGCTCGATTTAATCAAGGAAGACGTGTAAAGAAAAAGGATTTTTTAAAGGAGGTGAGTGACTTTAAATATTTTATTTTTATTTGATTAAGGTTGATTTTTAATGACTTAAATAACGGTGAAGTGGAAATAATTTAAATAATTAGTTAAAAATCTTGAATGCTTTAATTAGTGAGTTTTTTAAAATTTTGATTATGTGAAAAATTAAAAGTGGTAAATAATCATGATCATGATGGTGAGTTAAATTATTCTGTTATTTGAATTTAATTTTAATTACTTGACTTTGATTGTGATTTTTTAGATTGAATTGCAACTTAAAATGGACCGACGATCAACCCGAGGTCGTGGAGACACGACCCCAAAGCAGGAACCGGCACTGCCTCCTCCAAGATCCACCTCGAGGAATGTGAGTCGCCGCGGCGGAGCTTTTACTGGTCCGACCGGCATTAGGGGTCGGAGTTCAGCGTCTGCCTCATCATCTCCGGCACCCCCACCGGCCTCATCGCCCGCAAAGAGCATTCCGAGGGCCCCGTCACCGATTCTGGTGCCACCAAATGAAGTGCCCGCGGTGGGCGGCGAGGAGGTCGTTTTGAATCGGAGGGGAACTCCGGCGAGAGCGAGGAAACGGAACAGATTCTATTTCGATGACAACATGGTGACCCCGGAGAATTGGGGCGCTTACAACAAGAAAAAGGTGAAGCAGGAGCCGGAGGATCTACCACCAGATGAGGAGGACGAAGATGTCGAGGAGGAGGAGGAGGAAGAAGAAACTGAACACATTTTGGGAAATGTGAGTCCAGATATCTCCAGCGGACCACCGCCACCAAGAGGAGGTCGAAGGGGTCAAAGCCCCCAGAAAAAGACGCCCGCCCGATTCGGCTCCCAATCCCCGATGAGACCGCCACCTCCAGGAAGTCGCACGCCAAGACCCTCGCTACAGCTGCATCAAGTGGCGCAATCGCCAAGACGCGGTGCCGCTTCGCCTGAAAGGACACCAGGGAGGTCAAAGCTGGCCATAAAGCCATCGCCCGCTAAGAAGGCAGCGGCGGCGCCTTCCAAAGGAAAAGCGCCAAATTCAATCCCCATGGCACATAAAATCAAGCCCGACCCGGATGAATCACCGGAGGTGCCTGGAAAGAAGAAAAAATCACTGGACACCGACCAGTGGGGAAAGCTTGTGCAGAGGACGCAGAACCTCAAGGAGAAGCAACAGTCGAAGGAGCCCCAGAAATCCAGTAAAGGTCAAGCTCAAGGCTCAGGTCAAAATTCAGAGGACACCGCCGACCTCCTCGCCGAAGTTTTCTCATCCGTGACCAAGCCCGTAATCAAAAACGAGCCGGGAATAATTCCCATTCCGCCTCTGAGCCTCAGCCCATCGCCACCCCCAACTCCTCAGAAGAAAAAGACCGCCCAGTCTTCAAAGGGGTCATCCGGAAAGGAAAAGGTCAGGGAGCGTGACCCCATCACCACACTACCATCGCCCCATCTTTTGCCTCTGGTGTCTTCCTCCTCAACCGCTTCATCTCAGCCTCCTCACTTGGTCCAGTTAACAACCACAGGAGCTGACCTCTTAGGAGGAGCTCAAGGTCAGAGGTCATATCAGCAGCAACAGGATATCCTCGCAGGTCAACATCCACAGCACATCATGGCCGTTTTGAAGATCACCGACCCACTCGTTGAGACTCAGCAGAATGTGCAGAGACGCGTCGCGCATGACCTCAGCATCCGGCTCAGGAATCTCCTCAAGTTGCCCAAGGCCCATAAATGGGTGTGCTATGAATGGTTTTATAGTAATATTGACAAGTAAGTTAATTAAAATTTAAAATTAATTATAATTAATTTAAACTTGTTTATTGGAGAAAAAAAATATATTTTTTTATTTAAAAAAAATTTTTTTTAGAGTCTTGTTCGAGGGAGAAAATGATTTCCAGGTGTGTCTGAAGGAGTCATTTCCTGGCCTCAAGGCCCGCAAGCTGACAAGGACCGAGTGGACGAAAATCAGGCGTTTGATGGGAAAACCGCGGCGCTGCTCGCAGAGTTTCTTCGACGAGGAGCGCGAAGAGCTGGCCCGGAGGCGGTCGAAGATTCGTCAGATCCAGCAGCGGAAAATGACGGACTTTAACTACAAAGAGCTGCCAGATGAGATCCCGCTGCAGTTGGTGATCGGCACGAAGGTCACGGCGAGACTGAGGCGACCTCAGGATGGAATCTTCACTGGAACTATTGAGGGCGTGGACACCTCCAACAACACGTACAGGATCACCTTTGACCGCACGGGACTGGGAACGCACTCCATCCCCGATTATGAGGTTTTGTCGAACGACTCGCCGGAAACCGTGAGCACGTCCAGTTTCGCCCTTAAGATTCCCCGCAGGACTGGCGCGTTCTCGGAGGGCAAGTTCCGGTTCCAGAACCCCGCGCTCTTGGGAGAGCAGCCGGAGGGATTTCCAAAGTCCCCTTTTCCCGCTGATGGAATGCTCGGAGGATTTCCAATTAGACTTTTGGACATGATTGTGAGACTGTCCAAGTTGCTGAAGGCGAAGCGCGAGAAAATTATGACCCTCAAGGAGTTGAACGTGGAGGCGGAGAAAATGAAAAGCTATGGGAGAAAGTATGGGCAGGAGTATGCAAGGCGCTATGCGAAATGCGTGCTGGACCTGGACTCCATGAACAAGGAGATGAGCATGTATCTGGAGAGGATTCAGACGTACTGCTTGGAAATCACGAATGACAGCGGGTCCACGACCCAGATGATCATTCCCGAGCAGGTGCAGGAGAGCGCGAAGCAGGAGGCGAATATGGTCGTTAGCACGTACAATTGCAAGGCGAACAGGACCATGGTGCATAATCAGAAGATTGTCAGCTTGGTTCATCAGTTGACTGGATTGTTGCTCCAAGTTCGGGTAATGTCGGGATTATTTTTTTATTTTTGGGAAAAAAATATTTTTTTATTTTTTTTTGTGATTTTGGGTTAATTTTTCATTTTGGATAATTTTGAGTTTATTTTTTATTTTTGCAGAGTTTGTCCATCTCGGACAGGAACCAGTACGAGCTGAAGAGCCTGAAGGACACGCTCAAGGATGTGAAGGCTTCGCTGGAGGGGAAGAATTTGCAGTGCTTCCAGAACAAGATTGAGATTCCGATGAACAGGATCATCGCGGGACTCGGCATTTCTCAGCCGAAGAGCTATTAAATATTTCGTTGGTTAATTAGTTGGATTTTGTTTGAGTTGAGTTGAGTTTGATTTGGTCTAGTAGTAAATCCGCGTGACATAAAAAAATAAATTTGTTAGGTCGAGGTGTGGTAGGATTTGGAGAATTAAGTTTTGATTTAAATAGGATTTCAGTTTGGGTAATTAATAATTAATTATTAATTAATTGATTGGATTAATTAGGATAAAAATAATTGTTTTGAAATTTAATTGATTTTGATATGATTGATGTTCAAACTTAATTAGCTGGATGGAGTTTTAATTTTTTGTTTTTGTCCGTTAAAATTAATGATGTCAGAGTTTAACTAACTAAACGGACTGTTTGTTAATTAAAGTTCGTTCAATTGTAATTAGCAGTTAACTGAATTTTAGTTTTATTTTTGATTCTGACGAATCGCAGTTAAATTCAACTTGTTATTTTCTTTTATTTTTTTTAGGAAAAAATATTAAATATTTTTCCTAATTATTAATTATTATTGATGTTTCGTCTTCATGGAGATTTTAAAGTTGAAATGTTGAAAATGGTTAAGTAAGGATATTTTTCTTTCTTGATTTACTATTACTATAATTAACGCTTACTATGAATAAGATGATAATAATGTCATTGCTGTAACATTAATAGAATTTGATTTCGAAAGGGATTATGATGATGTCAAATTTTATTTTTGATTTGATTTGATGAGAGTTTTACTGAGTGATTGATAACGGTGTGTTATGTGGGCTTATCTTATTTTAATTAGAGTGGGCGATAATTAAAATGTAAAATCAAATTTGATTTGTATTTTAATAATGAACTTTAAAATGAATCTGTAAATATGAATTTGTTGATTAAGATTGTTTGGTGATGAAAATGAACTTTTGTGTCCTATCAACTTGTTACCTATCTCTATCTGTAATTAATTGTAAAATAAAATAAAAATTTTGTTAGTAATAAAAAATCCATAAAATAAAATGTAAAACGTTTAAAAATCGAGTTCTCTTTCAGTTTTAATTTAATTTATTTTTATTATTCAAGCTTTTGGATAAATATGACAGAGAAATGAATAACCTGACTGAATGAATGATATATAAAATTTAAATCATTTAATTAATTACAATAAAAGTTGCCATTTAGGATTAATTAAGAATTTAACTAGTTTAATACGGACAGAAGATTTAAATAAAAGAAGAAGATATTTTAAAATTTTTAAAATAAATATTTTTTACCCTAATAATTACATTAATAATTTATTTATTTTAATGATAGACAAGTTATTTTAAATAGTATGGCAAAATCGGTTTGCGAAACTCGTCGAAATCACCGTGCGCGTGCAGGAGACGCTGGAGAAGTCCCGGGTTCTTTTTCTCGGCGCGCACCACCGGCAGCATGGCTTCGCACACCATGTGCATAAGATTTTCGATTTGCAGTTGATTGGCAGCCTAATTAACAATATTTAAATATTTAATTGCACATTTTAATATTTTAGCTTGATTTAATTATTAATTGGTTAATTAAGTTTGATTACCAGCATGATCTTGGTCTGAGTGGCGAAATCCATACTGTCGAAAAACCTGACGTCCCATCGACTGAAGTTGTCTCTGGCGAACGTGAATGGCTTGAACTTGACCGGATGATCCACGTGATACTCCATCCAGTCCACTATTCGACGCAGCGTATCTGTCGAGATGTTCTCCAAAAGGACATTTGGACAGTCCTCCATATCACGCCAGGTCAAGATTCCAGCGGCTTCCTGGTCCTCGAGGAGACGACAAATCGTATTTGAAAGTTTACAAGTGTCAAGGGTCACGATGAAAAAGCCCGCCGTCTCCGTTTCTAGGATCACGCGTCTTTCCCCGCCGGGAATTTGATAAGCCAGTGGCATGATGATTTTTAATAATCGCTTAATTAATAATCGATTAAACTTGTACTTTAGTTAATTTATTTATAACGGGGGTTGAATGAAAAAAGTACTGCTTTGTTTTTGCGAGAAGCAAAGATGTGGGTTTTTGCGAACTAAATGATTCCACTGAGACTGCGAAGAAAATGAAGTGAGCGAGCGAGTAGCAAGAAGTCACAAGGATGACTCACAGCAGCATACCTGCAGACAATGTGCTAAATGCTACACAAAACTCAAACTTATTTACTAAAACAGTAGATCGTCCGTAACGCCAATATTTTTGACAAGATTCAGTCAGTCAGGCATATAAAGAAAGACCTAAAGAATATTTGTTGCCGCTCTCATGTTTTTTAGTCTTGCAATTGTGCAAAAAGTTCTATCAATAATGCAAGATGGCTCCAAAAGTCCAAAATACTACCCAAAGAAAGATTTCCAAAACAACAATTTTCAAAACATGTATATATCGGGTGTCCCCGTCCCCCCATATGTTTAGGCCTATGGATTTTAAATGAGCTAGGGTAATTTAAAGTACGGTTTACATGCCAACAAAATAATTTTTTTTTGCAAAAACCTGTTAAAACCAATGCAAAAAAATAATAATGGTATGGATCATAAACAAATTGACAAAAAATCTCCGGAGTTACATGAATCACTGGCGATAAAAACTGGTATTTATTATTTTTCATTACCATAATAATCATAAAATTATTACATAAAACAAAAAAAAACATTTGGTAAATGGTAAATTTGTATTCATCCGAAGAAAATATAATGCTTATCGACCATTGTCATTTGCATTTGAATTCTGAATCAGCATGGATTTATAATTTTATAGTTAATGTTTATTATGCCTTTAACAGCTCTATTAATTTAATCCTGATTGCTTTTTAAAATAACCAAAATGTTATTGAATTATAATTGCATTTTTGTTTGGTTTAACGCCCACGCATAAGAACCTCGACATCATTCTTGAGATTAAAAAATTTGCGAATTTCCTCTGGCGTCCTGCCCATGATGTACCTCTCAGCAATTGTGTAGGTCGCCATGTCTAGTAGGCGTGGCATGTCCAAATAATTGGCGGCCTATTTAAAAAGCAGCAAATTCATTAAAAATGTTGTCGAGACTCTTGATATCTCCCAACTGAAATTATTGATTGCAATCTCTAGTTACCATAACAACCATAAATTTTTTTACACTCACCAAAGTGAGAGCGAGTAACATTTCCTTGCCCACTTGCAGGAATTCCTTGTCCCACTCGGGAATAGGCACCAGCCCAAGTCGCTGCCGCTCCTTGGCCGATAGAAATTCCACATTTTGACCCGGCTCGTCATCATTAACTGGAGCATCAACACCTCCAACTGCACCTTGAGGTTCAGGGTCACTCGTTGGGTCATCCTTGTGCTGCTGCATCCAGCGGATAACCTGCTCCAGCACATCGCCACACACATTCGCCAGTGGTATCAAATCACCGTTATCCACCGTTCCTAGATCTTCCAGCATTGTGCGTACCATCATCGAAACTTTAGCAACTTTCACTGAAACCTTGAACTCTCTGCCGTCACCGCTTTGGAGAACAACTGTGGTCTCGTCGTCCACTTGTGCTTGGGATGTCGCCATTTTAATTGTCAATTTTCAATTTGCGCGAAAAAAAAATCTGAAAAACTTATTTTGTTAATGAAACAAGAACGAAGTCGTGCCAAACAATGATGAAGAAGAAATGCCGAGTAGCAACTGGTAGATACATCGCACGAGTGAAGCAAAAAGTGAAAGAGTTGAGTGCCGCCGTGCAAAACATCGATCGACTCTGTATAAGAGATAGAGGGACCATTCAAATGTTACGTTACGCTGCTAAGAGGGAATGAAAAAAAAATCGATTTGCATAATTCTCAAACTATTTTGTGATGATCATCGTAAAGGTTTTTCTCGGTTCACCAAAACGGTTTTAGGATGATAATAATTAACTGCAAAATTTAAGCTTCTGAGCCCTAGCAAAAGATGAAAACGAACGAAAACTGTCATTACATTGTAGTATGTTTTCTTCTAATTAAAAAAAATTCTCAAAATTCATATTACAATAACCTAAACCCCCCAAAAGTACCTACCATGTTAATACCCGACTTTATGAGATACCCGTCGTAACGTAATTTGTGGATGGTCCCAAAAATCAAAACGAGGTTTTTATTGGCAGCTGTGCTTACGGTATGCAGTATGTTGTAAGTGATGGATACACATTATTATTTTGCATTTACTTGGCATGACTCACTCATAACTCAAAAGGATTTTCTCTTATTTCTCGCTGGTGGTCGTTGTTTGTCTTGTCATTGTTCTTGAGTTGACTTTACCCTTATCCAAGCTTCTGGGATATTATTCTGCGATATTAATTTTTACTGCTTTCGTTTCACCTTAGGAATTCCCGTGAATCGAGCGCATTAATAAAAATGCTGTAAAATGGATATATGTTCCTATACCGATAATATGAATAGGTCTTTTTTAACTCCGTCGTTGAAATATTAATGCGATAGTAAATATTTTTATGGATTTTGAAGTTGTGTTTGTGCTGATAAGATATAGATTGGCGATTTATCTGTGTAAGTAAAGTATGTATTTATACATTAGATTCTAAAAATCTTTATGATGGACGAAATAAAAGACGAAAAGCGAAAAAATGCGAAAATGGTAGTAACGCGGTCTGGAATTTTTTGGTGATTCAACGAGAATGGAAGATTTTATTTTTCACAACGGCAAATCAAAACGATCACAAACATAAAAAACCGAACTAAATATCCATACCAAATAAAATAAACCTTTTATCGTTTCCTCATTTTTTAAATATTTTTCTTGAAGCGATTCTACTATTAAACGAAAATCAAAAAAAAAATTATCAACCAAAATGAAAAAATGGAATGTGAACAATGAGAAAATGAAAAACATTTACCATATGTAATAAGTCAATGCTAGCATAAATTCTATGAAAACCAATCATGATTAAAATTAAAAATATTTAAATGAAAAAATTATTATTTTTTTAAAATCCTTCCTTCAAAATCCCATCCACCCCCACCTCCATAAACATTGCCAGCTCCTACCCCCAAACCCCAAACTTTCACACCACCCCTCTCCTGCATCCCCTCACCTTTTTTATTTTATAACCCAGTGGATGACCCCTTAGCCCCGTTAGAAGCTGTGGCAGCTGCAGCAGCAGCTGGAACTCCGGTAGCGTCACGTAAATTGCGCCCTGTTTTTGGCTTCATTTTCCCAAAACGGCGAAGCACACCCTCCCAAGTCATCAACAACGAGAACAACTTCTTCACGGGGCAAATCATGTCCCAGACGTCTTTGAAGAATTCACAGACTTCCTTCTCGTTCTCCAGGTCTGTGCTGGAGGGGTCTAATTTTGAACACCAAAATAAAACACAAAAAAATATTTATTTAGAAAATGCAAAAAAAAAATTCCGGGAATAAAAATTTTCCCATTTACCTTCACCACGACCCTCCAAGTTAACAATGATCTTTTCTTCAGGATATCCTTTGGGAATGGTGATATTTAATGGTGCCAATTTCGGAGCCAGGGGGCTCAGCAGAGTAATCTCGAGGTCGACAGAACCGTCGTCGCGTTTTCCCTTGATGTCGACTTTGTGGCGCAGCCGGTTCAAGTGCTTGAGCTCTTCCTTCACAATGATTGGAAGATCCTCGTCGGTCTCCATTTCTGGAGCCAGTACTGGCGCCGGATCCGTTTCCAAGTCCATGGCCATCATTTCCTGTACACGAGGACTCCAACGAGGAAACCCAAAGTGTCCACGGCCACGCCCACTGCCCCCACCAGCTACAGTTGACGTTGCCCCTGACCACCTAGCAAAATTGCTGGGTCTTCGAAATTCCAGCAAGTGTCTTCTACTGGAAGCCGGTGGAATCCGCATTTTGTTCATGATGATGTCCTGCAGGCGCTCGAAATTTTCCTCGAGCTCGTCCTCAAACGTGGCTTCATAGTCATCCATCTCGTCATCGTCATCCAACTTGAAGTGAAACGGGGGCCTTACAAATTGATAGTAGGCGCTGCGCATAGTGCGCTGGAGCATTTTCTCACAAGTCACCAGCGTTTCCATGGGAATGCTCCCTGCTTCCAACTCCGCCTTCTCCACCGTTTCCAGCACGGCTTCCAGACGCCTCACTGTGGGCGTGAAGGCACCCTCGGTGACCCGATAGTAGTTGAGTGACCTTTCCATGAACTCCTTGTATTTCTGCAGGTCACGCAGCTTATCCTGGTAGACTGGGTCCGTGTGGAGACCTCCAGCTCTTGGGAAATACGGCTGCACTGGCTTCATGTCAATGCGGATGTCGTAAGGAGGCGCCATCGGTGTCTGGGATTGCCCCAGAAAGTTTGAGCCATAGAGTGGGGCGTGGCCGATACCGCCCGCCAGAGTGCAAAGATGGTGGCATCGCGACATGATGCCGCCCACGCCATCAGCATTGGGCAGTGTCAGCGGAGATGGTATCCAGCAGGCGCCCGGAAACCGTTCCATTGGCGGGGTCAACGGGTAGTTGGTGAAAGGCGAAGGTCGCATTTCACTCAGATGGTACATTCTCCCAGTTTCCGCTGCTTGGTAGGCGGCCTTTGAATAAAACATTAGGAGGTAAAGATTTAAAAAGTTTATTTTTTAAATATAAATATAAATACATACGCTTTGCACTATTGCAGGAGGTAGGCAGAACGGAGGAGGCAGTGGAATCTGGATTTCCAACGGTGGCATCATTTGGTCAGCAGTCCGACGCCGAGATGTCGAATTTATCGGTGCCGGATTTCGGCTTGGGGTTGAAGTTGGGCTGGGGTTGGATACCTCAACTGGAGGCTTCTGGTCGTCCTCAGATACCTTTGGTCTCTTGGGAGGATTTGGGGCAGACATTTTTACTTTGTTTGTTGTAATGTGAAAACGAAATTGTAAAAAGGAAAAAAATAGAAAGAAAAAATCTTCTTTTCTTAACAAATAAACGATTTAAAAAAATTTAATGTTGAAGTGAAAATGGCAAATAGATCTAAATCAAATTCTGGAATCGAAAATTAAAAACGAAACGAAAGTGTTTAAAAGAAACTGTCAAATATTTTTTCGGAGAAAATAAAGTAAGTGAACCGAGCTGATCAACTCAACTTCTCGCACTGATCATCACCGCAAGGATCGGCTCCATTGTTGGTCTACAAAATAGAAGCATTCGCCATTCCTGTATGTAAAAGGTAGATTTTAGGGACCATCCATACACTACGTCACGCAACTTAGGGGGTGTATCTTTGGGACACAAAAAAAGGTTAAAAAATCTTATCCCATCTGTGATTATAAAATTGTGTCTGTTTCAAGCTTCTTCAGACACACTTCATGAGTTAGATACGTAACTCGTGAATGAGACCTCTCATAAATATTTCGTGATTGTCCCTCAGCGAAGACAAAAGATTGTACCTCTTTCCTTTTTTGGAAGGTGTGATTGTTTTGAGTTAGTCCTTGTTTTGAAGTTTCTACTTTGCCTACCACCTACATATCGTAAACTTCTACGCTTTCACCGAATTCAGGCCGAATTTTGCAATTAAAATTGTTATTTTCGTCGGCGCCTTGGCGACCACACAGGACGACCTGCATTTACATGCCTCAGTGCGCTTTATTTCATTTTATTCACACCCGTCTTCCACAAAACAATACCATATTTGGTGGTGTTAGAAACTCTCCCCCATTTTCTCACATCGCATTTCGCATCGTGGCATCGTAGATAATAAAATTGAAAATTTTAATAGGCAAAAAAATTCTTGCCTTCGGTTTGATTCCATATGCAAAAATTTCTAAAGTGGTACATATATAAACATATTTTATGGACGTGCTACTTAAAAATATGAGAATCGAAATGGAACGAAATTGCTGTGTTACATCGATGCGACCTATAATTAAAAACCCTTTTTTCACAAGCAAAGTGTCACGACGTTGATGAGATTTTTTGTTTGCAATTTTTATGATGTAAGGTAAGGTAGAAACTCTACTTATTCAGCCGTGAAATTACATTAGAATTACGAAAGTGGCGATGGAAAGGGGAAAACCTGCGAGAAAATAAAATGCCTTGTTTGTTCGAAGATTTTATTACTCTCCTGATCGTCTCGGCCCCCTCGTTTCTTTCTCTTGAAAGTTACATAGATATTTATAAAGGTTTTCCACTTACACTTGCGAAAAGTTTGCAGAAAATCAAAGCAAGCGAATTTTTGGTCTGCCCGAATGAAAAATATTTTTTTCTTCTCCTCAGGCATTCCCGCATCAATGCATTTTCTTCTGGTGTGTATGTACGTAGTAGGGAGAGAAACTATTCGCATTTTTATGATTTCAACACGACCATCGTTAAATTTCGCGAGTCGTTAAAAAGTAGGATGGAACCGAGTAAAGTACCATTCTACTTCCACTTGAGACGAATTCGCAAATTTGCATTGGTAAAAAGTGCAAAGTGGTGATATGCGAAAAAATATTTTCTTTTCTTGCACAATCTACGTCTCCACATCCATATCCACCTCCACCACCACAACAAAAGCTTTATCTCAACTCAACTGCGAAAAATAAACTTCGACGCCGCCAATTTTTTTCTTTACATTTTGCATTGTTTTTCGGATTATTATGGTTATATTTATATAGCAGTAAAGTCGTTTAATGTTTTAGCAATTAATTTTCAAGACGAGCAACGAGCAGTAAAATTTGGAAGGATGTTTGAAACTAAAATATGACATGACATCGTTTTTTGCCTTTGTTTCGTTCGTACCATTGCATTGCGAATATCATTGGCATTACGTAGTAGTGATAGATACACTGTAATTACTGTGGAATTATTTATTACTACCTCGCGTAATACTTAATTTTAACAACGGCGCTTGCAGGGGACGTTTTTGCATGTCATAAAGAATTTTGCGAGTTGAAGTTGAATTTGAAGTTTTTCCCCTTTCCCCATTATATATGTAATAGAGAGGCTCCTTCCTACTGCAAAAACCGTGAAAAAGGTAAAGCTTTACTTTCCTCTTTGTTCTTTGTTACGCTCACACTTTACTTCATCATTGCTTTGCACTTATGTGTCTATCTACAAGTAGCTTTCATTTGACTTCGGATGATGATGGACACTTGGTCGTAAAAAGGTCGTAAAAATCCCCCCTTTCAAAACAATATTCCTCGCTTGAGAGAATCTCTCCCTTTCAAAAAACCTCAGCTTCGCACTGCAAATCTGCTAATCGTAAGCTACCACTTTACTTTATGTACATATTCGGACTACGTATCTATTTGTAGCAAATAAAAACTCTGGTGGTTTTATAAAGAGAAAGAAGTTGATGCAAAAGTAAAATGAAGTAGAAAATGAGTTTATAATTTTGGAATGATATACTTTTATTAACAAATTTATTAAACCAGATAAAATGAAAATATTTAAATTTTAAATTTTACCCAAGTGACAAAGCCAAGTTGTCAAAGTTATATTCACCGTCTGTAGTATCGGACAGCTCCAGGTCGAATGCCGAAGTTGAAGCTGGGACTGAAGAGATTACCGCAGCCGGATTAGAATTGTCCTTGTCTTTTGGGGGTAATGCACCAGTTTTGTTATTTTTCCCCTGTTGTGACTTGGCTTTCGCCAAATTCTCCCATTTTTGGTTAGACTCCTGATAACTAGGATCCGATGCCTGGGAAACGCACAACTCCCAAGTTCGGAGTAACTCAGAGACCGTAAAACGTCCGGGTAAAAGAGTCATTTTCGCTTTCAGCAGGTTTTCAATTTTTTCCGGTAAGGGGGAATTTGGGGAAGAAGTTTGAGGATCGGGGTTATTTGAGAAATTGACAATGAGATTTGTATCGGGATAGTCCTGGGGAATCATGAGCTTCAATGGTGGTAACCATGGCAACTGATTGTCTCTCAGAATCACGTGCAGCTCTAAAATGCTCGGATTTCGGGAGACTTTGATCTGGAAAATGTCGCTATCCACGAGCTTCAGCTCTGCTCGAAGAGCCCTGGGAATATCGAGACTGAGCTCGAGGTCAGTGAGGTGGTCACTGGGGGTATCCTGGGATTCCGGGGTAAGTCGAGAATTTTGAATTTTCTCGGGCAAGGTGGAATCTTTCACGCCAGAGACAGTGTCGACGGTTTCCTGAAGCCGGTGAAGGACTGCGTTTGACTCGCCCGGATTCTTCATCGCGCCAAGAACGGCGCTTTGCATTTGCTGGAACGCATCCTGAAGATCGCCATCAGAAGGCGCCATTCTTGGAGTTGGCATTGGTGAACTTTGAGCCTGAGACGTTTGAGCTTCAGCTTCGACTCTTTGCATTTTCTCCAGTTCCGCCGAAAGTGGCGACAGTGCCTCAGGTGGATGTGGGCGTTGGTCCAGTGAAAATGAACTTCCCTGCCCAAGATTCATGTATTTCACCGTCTTGACCAAAATCTTCAAAATCTCTTCGCACCTGAGCAGAGACTGGAATGGAATCATGGCCCTGCTCGCATTATTCAGCAGCCTCAGTAAACCCTCGTATCTCGCCAGCTTAGGCGCATTTTCGGGCGAGTGGCCGCTTCTCAGGTAGATGATCACTTCGCGTAAAAATCCCTTGTATTTGGTGAGTTCTTGGAGCTTTGAAAAGTACATTTGTTGCTCGGCGGGCGATAGTACTACCTGAGTTTCCTCATACCGGGTACCGTTGAAGGTCATCATTGGCGGGGTGGGCGGTGTAAGTGGGTGAAGATACTGGGGCGGAGGTGGTGGGGGACCCATGGCATATTGCTGCAATGGCGATGGTGACAGTTGCCGATTGGGGGAAGACGAGGGCGTTGGCGCCATCATTTGATAATTGGCGTCGGGACTTCGTAGCGGTGGCATCATCGTTGATGGAGATTGAGATGGTACCACTTGACGATAATGAGGTGGCGCCTGTGGTGGTAACGATGGTGATCCTGGAGAAGTTTGGGCTTCGTTAAAAAATTGCGGATTTAAATTTTGGATGTTGAGATTTTTCAATAATGGGTGAGCTGCGAAATCCGGCGTTCGAAGTTGAAGATGATGATGATTATAATCCGGAGGCATTTGTTGTTGTTGTTGGTGGTGGTGGTAGTTGATGGTTGTCATGGCAACGCTTCCCCCAGACATTGGAAGAGAATTTGGAGTGGGTGGTTGAGGCGATGGTGCTGGAGCCCTTTGAAGTGGTGAAGTCGGTTGCTGTTGCGGTGACAAGGGGTGGGCGTAGGTTTGCGGTTGAATTGGTATGGGAGCGGCGGCGGCAACAAGGCGCTGGCGACCCCTGATGAGCTTCAGTGTCACAGGCTGTCCAATGTTGGAAACCTTTTTAAAAGTAAAAATTTGAATTTAAAATTTCTCCAAGAAATTTTGAAATGTATAATCTAAAAATTTCTAAATGTACATTTTGCTGAGCTACGGCGTAGTAGTTGACCATTGCCTGGGTGGTTGGCGCCTGCACGATGTTGTAACCCGGGGGAACTGGCAGATTAACAGTGGAAACGGGTACTATCTGCCGGTTTGACCTGGTCTGTCGGTTGGAATTTTGTCGAGGCATTTTTATTTTCTTGTATTTACACACAAAAATAAAAATTAGCAAATTTACAAAAAATTGCAATTTTTTTATCGCCTTGATTGATATAATAAATTTGATCTTTATATTGAATGGTATTGGGATAGAAAATAGACCCGGCTGATATTGGTTAATATAATGCATATGCATACTGATATCACATTAAACATCGTCATCCATCATCACCTTAGCCAATAAGATATTGACATATGCTAATATTTGCAGTTGCAATAATAACTCTACTCTACTTATACAAAATGCTTCTTGATACATTACAAGAAGAAACGTTGAACATCCCAATCTCAACGTCGCTCAACAATTTCTTCTAGTGTTAATTAGATTATGTGCATGTCACTGTGTAAGCTTGTTGAGTTAAGCATTGACATGCACCGATGTACCAATATTTCACAGGAAAGACGACTGACGCCACCCTGTACAAAGTATTCTCACTGCTTCGCTGAAATTTCATTTTTTCATTGGAAAATGCGTGACTCAACTCGGTGACAACAGGACTAAAAATATTGTGTGTAAAAATGTTGTAGCAGCGGGTAGATGTCCCACTCTGCTTTAAAATATTTTGTTGGACTTTGTTTAACTCTGAGAAACGCGATAGAATTTTTTTTATTTATTAACAGTTTATTTAAACAATTAAGTACGGTGTAAAAGCAACATCAAAACTACGTATAGAACAATAATTGAAAGAATGAATGAACTTCGTACAACCACGAGTTGAAAACGTTTCCAGGCTGAAGCGAGGATCAAGTTCGTGTCCGGATTTCCTCTAAAGTCATCCATTACGTATGACTTTCGAAAACCGTTTGATTCATAAACGAACAGTCGAAGAGATGGTAAATATTTCGAAATTTCCAAATATTTCGATGCCGCAGCAATAACCACTTGGTCATGGTCAGAAGAAACGGGCTCTTCTAATATAATATTGTTGTGAATCAATTCTAAGGCAGGAAGTCCCTGGAGCCCCTTAAATGTCGGCGATAGTATCCCATTGGTAACGATGAGTTGTCTCAATCTCCCCATTTCAAAGCACTCGTCTGGGCATTCCAGGGAAAAAACGTCTTGACGAACAAAGTTCCTGAAGTAAACATGGAAATGAGTGAGTGTCTGCTTGAAGCATTGGACATTTGAAATACAATCTACAATGTCAAGACTCTGCATGGGGGTGACATCTCCAGTAAATAAAATCTGGACATCGGTGAACAAAGTGAGTTTCTCTATTCTCAAATCCTTCCAATTCGAAATTTGCGAACCGCTACGCACATGAATCTGTAACTCTGTCAACCAAGAAAACCAATTTGCAAAGTGGGTATAGTCCATTTCCCCCGAAAAGTGTAGTGAAATTCTTCTGACTTGACTACGCTGTGGACAAAATAATACCGCGAAAAAGTCTTCGATTCCCCCAGTATTTTCTTTGATTGCCCCGTTTTGGAAAATTTGGGTGGTAATTATGAGATCCTTTAACAGGGGTAATGTGAGAGCGACTGGAACGCCGGCACCAAATATTCCAGCCATTGTGCTGTAGTCTGGGGGCAACTCCGCCCCCTCTGTGAGAATCACCTGGATCACTATCTCAAGAAACCGGAGATTTCGAACGTTTCCAAGATAACCGTGCAATTGTTGTCGCATTTCGAACGCCGAATTTCCCTCCATAACGAGCTTCAGTTTTAGAATACGATTTCCCTTTTCTCGCAGAAACTTTTGAAAAACTTTGTTATTCGCACTGTCTCCTTGTTTGACGTTAATTGTGAAGCTTCGTCCGAGCAGCGGATTTCTTCCACTATATCCAGTGGGTAACTTTGCAGCAGAAACAAATCGACAAAAAAGCCGAGACTCTGAATGATTTTCTAGATTTTCGAGTAGAGTATCCATAAGAATTTGAAAGTCTCCATTTGTTGACCTAAGTGCCACAACATCGGACATCCGCAGGTACTTCAGAAGATCGGGTAGAATTCGCGGCAATCCGGTGGCAAAAATGGTATCAGATAAGATCCAACTCAGGTAGTAACCCGATTTGTAGAGTGGGATCAAACTGAAGTTCTGCAGCAACTCACAAATCATCAACCAAAGCTGTAAATAAAAAATGATACAGCCTCAGAAATCAAAATTGGTAAAAACTAAAACTGTTTATCTAAATATTTTATACCTCCACTGGAAATGCTTCCATTGTTTCCATGTTGAAAAACTTGTTGAAAAATTATAATATATCGTAAAATAAAATTCTGAAAATTAAGTGGTGTCTGAGACGTCCACCTTTGGTGACAGAGAAATTCAAACTAATAATGTGTTTATGTATGTATAAGTAATGTAACAATATCTATCTGACTGAGCATAAGGTATGTACCTTGCGTGAGTTTATATGTGAAGATTAGCGTTAATCCCATAAAACCCTTGATATATTTATATCATGCTTCAGAAGGAAATATTTTTCTACCTGCAATATGAAAGTTCTATGGAATATTTGTATTTTAACTGAACCAAACATTTTGTTTATAAATCTTTGGTCTACTAAAAACCAAGTCCGTTACATTCACTCAATTGCATCATAGTATGCAATTAATTGGCCAAAAAAGGATTTTTTTCCTGAACTTTTTTCTTCAAAATTCATCAATTTTGGATTGATTTTAATTTTTTATTCATTTTCCAACCATATTTGTACACTAAATGAAATTAGAGAAAATAAATATTGCTTCATTACACAACTTGCTCTATACTTCACTAAAGAAACCGATTTTTCAACACAGAGTAAAATGCAAGCAAGTGCCAATCCAATCACTAAAAGACAAAATACAACAAGCACATTGCCGTCCATCGTTGGTTTTTCCACTGTTTCCCGTTCAGATCTTGCAAGATCGAATAAATTCTCCTGCTGCTGCAACTTCGCAAACCACTCAAAAATCCCACTCGCCAAAGACCCCCGAACCCTTCCGATAATGTGACCTGGCACTTGACCCCCAAAGCTGATTCCTGTTGAATAATTCCTATAAATCTCCTTGCCAATGTATACATATTTGAAACCCGACTTCGCCAATTTTTTCGCAGTCTCAATACATCGATATTTTGGCAAAATCAGAGCGGTTTTATTGCAGCGGAAAATAAAATTGTAGAGTAGAGGCCTCTCAGAGTTCCGATATTTTCTCACAAGCTCAATCCCGATTTTCGAGGATAATTCAAGGTCGAATTCTAGTCCATTGTAGGGCGACCTTCTCAAACTGTCCATTCCCAGCAGAAAGAATTTTGTAAGCAATTCTGCAGCCGAGGGATGCATTGAGGATTTCCCTTGTAAATTCGGAAACGTCAGGTTGAAAACCTCCGAATATGCTTCAAAGTACCTTGGATATTTTGCGACCTCTATTTGATGGGGGTGGATTTTTAGTTGTAAATTGACATTGGTATCGTATCGCTTTAGTAGAAAATCCACTCTGTCTGCGGCGGTAAGTACGCTATAATTATCTGAAACTAGTTGCTCAAACCGATGGTATGGAATTGGGGATCTGGGCGATATTAGAATATATACGTTTGTGTTCTTGTAGCCGTTGCCAAGGACAACCGCGGATAAGAGGAGGATTGACGATAAGAGTCTGAAACTGGTTCTGGTACAGTTGTCAAATATTGAATTACCCTGGTCCAGAAGAGCGCTAAATGCAGATATTAAAAATGCCGCGAAATCATTTTTATTTTCAAGAATTTGCAAAACAATCGAGACCAATGTGAAAGTGCCGCTGCGAAATCGTAGGCTGTGACCAATTCCGCAAAAGCCATCGGTTTGGAACCGCCTTTTCCGCAGCTCACAAATTGCAAACCGCCTAGTAAATCGGGCAGTTTTATGGGATAGGCGAAACTTAAATTTTCAACCTTTGACCTAAAAACAGTGGATTTTAGATCAACACTCACCTCCGTCGTTGGACTGTGCAATTGATGAGTAATTTTGCCGTTGTAGCACATTTTCATCAGGTCGTGGCTGTAAATGTATGTGGTATAGTTGCCCATAATGGATTTCAAGAGGTGGGACTGCTGCAGAGTCAATAATTGTCTTGAGCTTCCTAAAGTGAAAAAAAGCGAGTGTCTCGACTTCGGTGAGATTCGGCATTCTAAAATGAAATTAACGGGATCGCTTATTTCCATTTTATTCACACTGCCCATCTTGTCCAAATGATGCTTGACTGAAATCGTCCATTGGATGACATCCGTGGATTTCATCGGTATCTTTGCTTTAATCTTTGAAATCATCGTCTTACGTTTGTCTTCAATAATCGTACCTCAACTTTGTAATTATGGCGAGACACAAATTTACTCCTACAGAATAGAAAAACCCAAATCTGAAGAATTCCCATGTCTGATGGTAGAATCGCCGAAAAATATTCCACAGGAGCATCAACATCGCGTATATAAAGTAAACCGGGAGACTTGACAAATCCGTCCGAGGTTTTCGTGGGAACCAGGTCAATTCTAGCGTGAACATTCCATGGTTTAATTTTCTGCACGTAGGAATTGAAATCAATGAGAAGACAGAAATCTGTGCTGTCCCCAGTAAACAGAAATCTGGACAAGAGACAAAAATCAGAATGTTTTTTATTCTCGATGAAGACAGTTTTATTAAAAAATGGAACGGCGAACGTTATCGAACAAACTGTGCTAAAACGGGAGCAAAAAGTGATGTACAGAGGTTTTCGAATCAAAATCGGCCACTTATTTTCAGCAGGAATATTCGCTCCTTGGAAATTGGTCACCGTTAAGAAAATAGAGTTTGGTGGACTGGAGAGATTCACTAATGCATCGAAAATTTCGGGGAAATTTAATACAGATTCTAGTGGTTTAGAGATTTTGTTTTTGATAAAGAAATCAGGCATTTCTTTGTGCTTGTAGAAACCCCAGAGTGCAAGGTGTCGTTGAAGAATGAATTTGGTCGAATTGGGGAAATTTATAGGCACGATCTTATTAGACGATGGGGATTTGGCAATTTCAGGGGTTGGATTCAGTAAGAAAAATAGGGAAAGAAAATAAAGTTTTCCAAACATTCTGGTAATTTTTGGGATTTTATTGCAGCTTCGAAATAAAAATAGTGAAAACTATGCAACGTGTAAAATTGTAGACTGCTGCTTCCATTTGTCACACTTTTTCAGTATGACCTCGTCTTGTCCATTAAAGACGTTTAAAAAAATAATTTAAGCCCACTCGAGTAGTGACGCTTTAGCACTTCAACACGCTTGATTAATTTTTCGCAATTCAAATTCAACTTATTTCAAGGTTTAAGTAAAAAATATTTTTAATGATGTTTCAACTTGAAAGTTGGCATATTCAAGCTATTTTTTCAACTCTAACTCTGTTTAAAATTACATTTTTTTTCCTTTTCATCCAAAATTCAACTAGATAATACAAGGTAATAGTAATTGGGCATTGTGAGATTTTCCAACAAAGACAGAACGTCAGCTCATATCTTATGGTATTGGTCTCAACGTACCCCGATTGGAAAAGATGAAGCAGCGCGACAAAAACATTTTGAATTTTTCTTTTTTGATGGAAAATTTCTTCGGTTGTCTAAGCTGAAAAGTGATTGTCTAAACAAAATTTTTCTTTGTTTTTTTTCTAGTTAAGCTTATCTAATTTTATTCATTTTTCAGCTAAAAACCATTTAATTCAATGGATGAAAATCAGACTGATGGAGTGGATGGAAAAGTGCGATCCCCTCCAAATCCCCTCAGCCTTTCCCTTCCCAGGAACCCCCTCGAAATGCTGCCGCTGGAAATCTGGACAATGATCCTGGAGATGGTACAAGAGAAACCGGAAACCCATGAAGATTTAATTTCGGTGCAAAGCTGCTCTGAAGTATGTCAGGACTTTGGGAAAATCTTGTTGGAAACCCGGACCACTTGGTTGTTTCAAAAGGTCAAAAGTCGTTAATAATTTTGTGTTTAAAAAGAAAAATTTTTTTTTTACTCATTCATTTTTTTTTTCAAATTCCAAAGGTTTTGCCAATTCTGGAAACCTACATTCCCCGACAGGACGTTTTACGATTTCGCGAGGTGTGCAAATCTTGGAATCTCTCAGTCACCACGTTCCTAGTGGAAGCTCATCCCCTCCACACCCCACACTCCAGAAACGTGCCCTTTGACCTGATGCAGTCCACCTGTGAGCATCCACCGGTCAGGATGATAAAGCTTTCGAGTGTTGAGAGGATCGCCAGCTTTCAGCAATTTTCCAAGGGTCAAAATCTGTTTCGGGGAGATCCCAGTCCGTTTCTGACCAGGTCGGTGTGGCTGAAAATGGAAAATGGCGGCGGTGGAAACGCGGAAAATTCGGACGACGACGATTCTGACCAAGATGAAGACGAAGATCTCCATTATGGCAGTCCAACAAACAGATACTGGCTCACGGTGGAATTCGTGCTTTTGCAAAATTGCGGAAGTCACATTTGGCATCTGACCTTGACCCCCGAGGAATTCTCGATCAACAGTGACAATTACCCGCTGGACTTTGTGAGACTCCTCCAGAGGCTCCTGAGGTACTGCCTGAATCTAAGAAGTCTCACTTTAATCGGCTGGATTGCCGTGACCAGCCATGAAGACCAGAGTGGGCCAATTGGCGCCAGGGAGGCGTTGACACAGCAGCCCCTGCCACAGCTTCCTAACCTGGAAACCCTGAGACTCTCTGGAATCCAAAATCTGCCACCCTGCATTTCCAAGCATTTGATTGAAAGACATTGCGAAAATCTGAAAAGACTCGAGCTCAACATTCCCAGGGGCGACTGGGAGGCGGGGTTCCGGTTGAATCCAGAGGAATCTTTGATGAGACTACCGAATCTGGTGGATCTGAGACTGGACGTGGATTCCATGCACGTTCTGTGTGGACTGCTGGAGAATCTGAAGAGGTCAAAGGTCACCCGGTTCTATTTGAACTATGAGAGCTATCTTGATTGCACAGCGGACCGCGAGCAACTTTTCGGTGCCGTTGGTCACTTCCGGGAAACCTTGGAGGTCCTCGTGCTCCATTTTCTGGTTCATTTTGAGTCCCCCGAGTTTTTCCGCTGTCCATCGTCCCACCAGACAATAACTATGTTCCAGAAGAACGTGCCGCTCCTAAGGTATCTTCGGATGGGCTGCCACGTCACACTTCCAGTACGCCCTTGCACCGGTCGGCGCCAGGGGGACACCGAAATACCCACGCCGCATTTATTTTATCTCCGCAGCAGCTACTTTTGGCGTGCTATGAAGCGACTCAAGAGAATTGTTTGCGTGGTCCAGTTCGACTGCACTTTTAAGCACTACCGGGCGTCCTATGACAGAGAGGCTTTCGAACAGCTCGAGAAACAGTTTAGCCGTTATGACCTTTACAACCGTCTTCAAGATGTTCAAGATCACCATGATTACGGTGGTCATCATTCTCGTCATCCTCAGCAGCAGGTTGTGAATGAACGAAAAGTGTGAAAAAAAGTTACTCAATTTTAAGTTATGTAAACCCTTGTATTATTATAATTATTGAATTGTTAATATGTATTTAATTGTTAAATAAACTCGTAATTCATATTTACTTAAAAACAATTTTTAATTGGTTGAATTTCATATTTAAATTCATTTAATTGGATTTTAAAACCCTTTGTCTATCCTGTCTCTGACATAAAAGTGGGGTCATTCATACAATGGTACCGAAAATAGGGGGAACATTTTCCTAAACAATTAAGTCATCTGTCCAAAGCCCCTTCCATACAAAAAATATGTGTGCCAAATTTCGTGGTTCGTAGACTTCTCGGCACTTAGAAAACAGCAAAAGTTTAAATGACCTTGAAAAAAGATTTTCGCCATTTTCTACTTCCCAACAATCTTTTCAACCACAAAATTTTGCACAAAACTTGCTTCAGTTTATTTCTGCTTAACCGTTGGAAAAATTGCGCAATTTTCTGTAAATTTTCTAATTTTTCTTACAGACAAATCAGCTCATACTACAGTGGTGTAGAATATTTTTTTGCGATCTTTATTTAAAAGGCTAGACACTTAGGCAGGGCTGCTGCTTACCAGCTTAACTTAAAATAAACATTAAGAAAATTCTCCATGTGCAGGTGGGGGAGGGGCGTTTCACCCAACCATACCACCACGGCTGTTTCTATTAACGTTACCGTTGAACGGTCTCATTTTTATGGATAAAGCAAATATCAATAATCTTACATCATACATCAGCATCACCCAGTAGAATAGCATAGAGCAGAGCGCCAGCTGAGTTTTACTTTTCTCTCCGATATTTCTCCTTCCTTGCTCCTATCCACTTTATGTTCCATCAATCAAGGAGCAACAAGAAGGAAAAGTTCGGCTCACTCAAGTCTCTCAGCACGATTTTTTGTTTTTATAAATAACTCAGTCTCCAAACACGAGCGACTGGGCCAAAATCAAAATAATGGGCTCGGGCTGAGCCACACCGTAATTAAATTAAAGTTTAAAGTCAATTAAAGCTACATAGTTGCATATTTACGAGATAAAAAGAGTCAAAGTCAAGTATTCACTTAATGAAGTTGTAAGTATTTAATTAACTAAACCTGAGTAGTGAGTGTGTTATTTTGAATTTTGGGAATAATTAATTTAATATTGTTGGAGTCAGTGAGTTAAGAAGGTTTTCGCTTTTATTCATTATTTCATTTCATATTTCGATTTAATTTAATCAGAATGATGTAAGTAAACTAAAGTCAATTAAAATTATCGTTTCATTCTTTCTTAACTATTTGTGGATTCGAGTGTTAAGTTAATTTAATTAAACAAGGTTAAATAATTAATCATTCATGTTGCGTTTTGATTTGTTTTTCTTTTCAGTGCTTCGTGTAAACCGTCACAGTCATTATTCAGCCACTGTCAAAATCACAACTGACAACTGAACAGTGCAAGTTATTTAATGAAATAATCAATTTGAATCACTCCACTTTTTTAATCATTAATTAATTAATGTTAAACAATTTTTATAAGTTTTCATTAAAAAACAATTTTAGGCTCGAGAGTTTTTGAAGGAATGATCGTGGCCAGAACGAGAGCCACGGAGGATGACGATGAGGTGAATCTCTTTCCCGGAAGGAAAATCAAACGCGGGCTGGAAAATTTGAGGAAGCTCAAGAAGAGAAACGGAAGCTGTGATGAAGCTGTGGATGTCGATCTGAACGTGAATGTGACCACATCAAGGATAACTGAAAGTAGACGGAGTTTATCAAATGTGGAGACCGACCTGGACGTGGACGTGGACCTTCATTTTCCTACAGCAGAATATGACGATGATGAAGACGCAGGAATCAGTTTGACTCCATCGTCATCGGCGTCCATGGATGACCAAGGTCCAGAAACGCCCACTGCCTCCACATCCATCGGCATCGACACCGAGGATCTGAATTTCAACGAGATGGAGGAGGTACACCAAGGTCATCAAGATCAGGGTCAACAAGATACGAATTCGAAGTTTGAAGTGGAAGCTCCTGAAGATTTTCTCGGCTTCACGGAGGAAGAGGCAGAGGAGATTCTGAGTGGTGGAAACGTGTCGGATGAAAGCTTCAAGTCTATGCTGGAGGAGGAGTTCATCCTGCCGGACATCAAGGCGGAGGATGATGAGGACGACGATGACGTTGATCATCTAGCTGACAATAATTCAAATAACTTACAAATTAATAATGACGATGTCAATCTCCTGGAGGACAGGGACAGCAAAAATGTGATTCAGATTCAGGGTGATGACGTCGATGACGATGAAATCATGATTCTGGAGGAGCTTCCGGCGAAGAAAAGAGGATCCGTCATTGTTACTCCTCCAAAGAAATCAAAGGCACCTCCACAGCCACATCCACCGAAAACGCCACTGGTACCAGAGGTGGAAGTGGAGGTGATGGGAGGCGACAATGACATTGAGATTTTGGACTTGGAGGATCCCCTCCAGATTCCGGGGGATTCCACGGAGGAGACAGAAAAAAGCCAAAGTCAAGGTCAACCTCCACCTCAAGAACCGGAGGTAGAGGTAGAAGTTCCAGATGCAGATGCAGTGCCAGGTCAAAGTCAAGGTATAGGTCAACCTCCGTTACAGGTACCACCATCACCATCTAACATCGAAGAACTGGAGGGAAATGAAAATGAACCACAACCTCAGGAACCGGAGGCAGACGCAGAGGTTCCAGATGCAGTGCCAAGTCAAAGTCAAGGCCAAAGTGAACCTCAGTTGCCGTTACCATCTGACATCGAAGAGCTGAAGGAAAATGAAACTGAAACTATGTCAAGCCCAGATCAAGATCAAGATCAAAATGAAATTCAAGCTGACCCTCAACCCGAACCTGAACCTGAAGTTGTAAAAGAAAATCCAAACGAAAATCTTCTGTGGGACGACGAATTCCTGGATCTCATTGGACCCATTACAGACGTAATTGACCCAGCGGAACTGACCGTAGCTTTGGATATGGTGGACAAGCAGAGGGAATTGGAACTGGAAGGAGTGCCGGTGGATGAGGTGGATGTTGAAGCCAATTTGGAAATGAACGATGATCTCGACCTGGACACGGAGGAAAAAGAAAACGTGCCTCCAGCCCCTGTTCCAACACCACCTCCAGCTCAAATTCTGCCTTTACCACTGGACCCCAACGCTGAACCGATAAAAATCAAACGCGTGGAAACCAAAGTCGACCCATTACCATCGTGCTTTGTCCGTGTGACGAGAATGACACCGGGCGAAATTGAAAATTATCTAAAGTCAACATCAGGAAAACGGAAGTTGCCGTTAATCGAGGCTGCAAACAATCAAAATAATCAAAGCGATGCCCAACTTGATGGAGGGGCGACGACGCCACCGAAGCCGAAGAAGCCTAGGAGGAGTCACAGTCTCCTCAAGAAGTCCGACTGGTGGAGTTCGAGACGCTCCAGGAGACGTCGTTCCCGATCCCGAGCTGGCCCAGCACCACCTCGTCCAGCTCGTCCTAAGCAATCGACTTCGACTTCCAAGCCCACATCCACGTGGTCACCACTTGAGTGCCTTTTTTGTGGGAAGGTTTGTTCCACCAAGACCACCATGCAATATCACATCCACAGGCACACAGAGGAACGCCCCTACGAATGCAAATTCTGCAACCACGCATTTTTCTCAGGTCCAGTTCTCTGGCTCCACTTGAAGACGAAGCATCCAAAGAAAAAACCGAAGCAAAAGTCATCACGGCTACCTCGACCTCCACCTCGAAGAGTGGTGCCACCTCCACCACCTGCGGAAGACACTGATGATGATTATGAAGACGACCTCTTCGTTCCGGAAAGGGTCAAGGTCAACCTGAGTTTATCGGAGAATTTTAGGATAAAAAATAATCAAATCTACGAGTGGTGCAAGGTCCCACTGGAGAGGGTCCCACCGCTTGACCTCTGGGAGCAAACCACGAGCGCTCGAAAACTGTCCTGGAAGGAGGAACAGAGGTGTCCCTTCTGCTCCCGGGTGTTTCCCACGAGATCGGCGATTCAGCTGCACATCGGGAAAATTCACACGAGACAGGATCAGATGAGACTGAGATGCCCCTTGAAGTCCTGCAAGAGGGGATTCACCTTCAGGTGGGAGGTGAAGCAGCACGTGGAGAAATTCCATCCGTCGCATCAAAATCAACCCCCACCTCCACCCCCGGTGAAGAAACTGAAACCGAAAACCAAAGTCAAAGTGGAACCTCCAACGGCTCCAACCCAAACTCAACTAGATACTATCGCCTCCAATAAGGCAACGGGTGCAGGTGAACCTGGAACACAAAAATGTCCCAAGTGTCCAAAAACGTTTAAAACTTTGTCGCAGTTGAACCGACATATGACATTGTGCCAGAACCTGGGATTGCAAAGATGCCCCGAACGCGGCTGCTCATATTACTTTAAAAGCGGTGACGACAAGGCGGTCGGTGACCACATGTTCAATGCGCATAAGCTATTGGACGATAGGGCCTTCCGGTGTGATATCTGCCTTCGGAAATTTGGGAATGAGCACACCCTGAACAGGCACCGGCGCCAATTTCATAAAACTGCAATTACGCCGATGCCTAAATGTAGAAAATCATCGAGCAGAACCGGTACCTCCCAAATTGCTGAGAATCCTCCTAAGGAACAGCAAGTTCATCGCTGTCCCAATCCCCAGTGCAAAGAGACATTCAACACCCGGAAAAGGCTTAGGCTTCATCTCGCCGTGGAACATACCGGTTTCAAAGAGCCACCTCCACCAAAAAAGTCATTGCCACCCCTCAAGATACAAACAGCACCGCTGCCACCTCCAATGCCATCACCCAAGAAATTATCCCCTCCACTGTCAAGTCCTACACTTCAATTTCCCTCCACTTCCAAAATCTCGGTGCCACCGCCACCTCTCCCTCCACCTGAGATGATTGTCGTAGCTCGGAAGTCACCGCCACCTCTCCCTCCACCTGAGATGATTGTCGTAGCTCGGAAGTCACTGCCACCTCCACCCACACCCACAACTTCAGCCTTGGTACTACCACCACCTCCAGCCTCTATCACGGAAGCTCAGCCTGAAGCCTCGGCGTCAACGTCAACGGCACCAGGGCAATGTGGACGTAGAGGTGGAACCCCCAAAGAGAAAAAAGTCAAGCCGAACTCGAAACCGAGCCGGAAATCGCTCGGTGTCGGTCCCAGTCCTAAAATCAGCATCTGCCTTTTCTGCGGCAAGGACATGAAGTCCTACTACTTGTTGGAGCTCCACATGAACGTCCACTCGAATGAGAAACCGTACGAGTGCTCGAAATGCTCGAAAATGTTTCCATACGCGAGCAGCCTTTGGGTGCATGAGAAAAAAACTCACGGAGAGAAATTGATCCAGTGTGAAGCGCCAGATTGTTCCATGACCTTCGCGACCCAGAGTGACCTTAAGAATCACAGGGAGACGCGTCATCCTCAAACACCTCCACCACCACCTCCACCCGTTTACGTTGACATTGACCCAATTGCAGCTGACGCCATCAGATTGACGTTTAGACTGAAGTGGTCCTATACACTCCTAAAGTGGGCGTGGCTACGCCAAACGAATCAGGCGGAAGTTGTCCGGAAGAAAGTGTGGGATTTTTGGCGGCAGCGTCGCAGATGGAATTGGAGAATGCGGTTGAAAATGAAGGGGATCGCTTTCAGGCTCATGCCGTGGCCAATGTTCGGGTGCCACATCTGTGTGAAAATGTTCCGATCGAGGACGCAGCTCAACGGACATCTGAGGAGGGACCATCCCCGGACCAATTTGAAGCATAATAAACATTACCAATGCAGCCAATGCAGGAAAGGATTTTTCACCATGACGGAAATCAACAGGCATCTTTGTAAACCGAGGAAGAGTCGCAAACCGAAATCTGGGAGTGACGTCATCATGATATTACCACGTCCAGCTAAACCACCTGGTGGGTCGGTGGGTCCACCTGAGGTGGTCGTGGAGGGTCAGGGTCAAGGTCAAGGTCATCCGCAGCTTGGGCAGGGAGATCAGGCAGAATCGGGCGTCAAAGAACCTCAGGCACCTTTGATGGTGGCGTCGGGAGGTGGAGGTCCGGAGGTGGTGGGTGTGGGCGTGGACCGCGTGAACGTGACTGATTTCTTTCGGAGTTTTATTTAAACCAAGTAAAAGGTAAATATTTTTTAAACGAATTCAAAAGGTAATTTTTAATTATTTTTAGTTAGTTGGATTCTTAATCGATTATCTTGAATTCTACAGGAACATTTCTTCGAGACTCGTTAAGGATCGTCATTATCTCATCAAGATTAAGATAATTAATCAACGTTAATTACCGATGAATGGAATCAGTCAACCAGAACAGAACTATTTATGTAAGTGTGAAAAATTATAAATTTTAAGTTGAAATGACAGCAGGAAGGAAAACGTTATTTTTGGAAGATTTCACAGAATTTTGGATTGGAGTCAGTCCGTGGATCATTATTAATTAATTAATCTAATTTTGATATCAATATATTTGTAAGAAGTTTTGTAATTCTTGTTGTAAAATGAAAATGGAGCAGACTGAAAAATATCAAAGCTGGCGTTTTGTTTGACTATTTAGAACTTAATAATTTTGTTAATTGACCATTATATTATAGTAAAAATTAATTTAATTAACTTTAGTATTTTATAAATACAATTAAGTATTTTGTGTTCAATATTAATTATTTATAGATTAGGATTAGATTTAAATATGTTGATTGTTTTTTTTCTCTGTAATATTAAAAATTAAATTCTTGTTTATGTAATAATTTTAATATGTATTTTAATTGTAAGTTAATTAGTTCAAGTTAATTAACATCAACTATGCAAAGATAATGCTACCAATCCAAATATTACAATCTGTGTTCAATGAAAATGAAAGGAATCGCGTTATTCGTAATTAACTTCGACTCACCAAAAATATGAAAATTGTATACAATATGTGAATAATTAATTCATTTCTTCTTCAAGTATCTTGTAATTATGTAATTAAGCACAATTAAAATTTATTTAGTACCACACGAAATGGCTAATAATCAGTGATGTATAAATAAAAACCTCATTAGTGATAAAAAGGGTCTCGCTCGAAGAATTAATATCGATTTTCGAACTTCGTAAATCTTAAACAATAATGAATTTAATTATTATACCGATAATTTAACGGTGATGATTAAGTCGGCGGAAATGGTAGATTTGGTTGTAATAAAATTAATTGTCGGCAAAATCCGAAATGATTTTTAATTTATAGAGTCAGGTCAGACAGTTATAAGAAAACTGAAAACTAACTAATAATTAAGAATGATTTGGTTTGATTAATGAATTGATTAATGAATGATTAGTCAGATAATTATGGTTAGCTCTGTTTAATTAATTTTGATTAGCCTTTATTCACTGTTTTGTTTATAATTAAATTATATGATTTAAGTATTTACTTTTGATTTTCTGCAATTCATGTACCTTATTAACCAATCAAAGAAAACAAAATGCAAAAAATTATTGTGCTGAGAAAAAATATTTTTTTGTTTAAATCAGTCATTATATATTTTGTTAATACAACTAAATGTTCCTTTAATTTGCTTTCCTAGTATTTTTAATTTAATAAACTGAGTTTAATTATTTAAGTGAAACATGAATTGTTAAAACCAGACCGATAATTATTAATTATAAATACTCTGCAGTTTAATGGTTTGCAGTTTAGTACAGTTTGTGTAATATTTAATACCTATTTAAATAAGTTAAAACTTTTTTGTCAGTTCCTTTTAGTTAAATATTTAATCATCATCATCATCAAATCACCATCTTGATAATTTTGTTTCTTAATTTCTATTATTTTCTATTCTTAACTTCACTTTGCTGTTATATAATGTTAAATAATGAATTAAAGCTATTATTAATTAATTTAATTGTGCTAAAATTAAAACAATATTGTTTAAAGTTGTTAAAAATTCAAATCAATTAAGTATTAAATTCTAAAGTGATCGCAGAACGAAAAAACTATTTTTAATTGACTTTCTCATTCTATTATCATATTAAAAAAGCTGCATTTAAAATGTATTAACAGATTTTGTCTCCCAGTACCCCATTCTCTTCTCCAATAAGTGCGCGAAGCAAAAATTTAAAATCGAGCTCGTCTCTTCTCCTTAAGCATTGATGGGATTGCGAAAAAAAATCTAGGCAGTCTCGGCTTAACCTAGCCTAGACACTCGGCACTCTGCAATTTTTCTTTTGTTTTGTACACAACACAAACAAGAAATGGAAAAAGTCACAAAAACAAGAAGACTTAAAAATACGATTAAAACATTAAAAGATAAGACTGTCATAATCAATAATTAATAATTACACAAGCGGCCAAATTAAAGTTTGATAGGATTATTCAAGTGTTACATTAATGAAGCATTTAAAAAATTAAAAATCCTCGTAAAAGATTTTATAAGTGAAACTAGTGAAAGTAAATAGTGAAGTTTAAAATCGTCACTAATTTGGTGGTTGGTATTTGATTTTAATTTAAATTATTTCTTATGATTAATAAAATGATTAAAATTTCATTTTAAATATTTTGTTTAATTGTGTCTTTTTCGCAGACGGAAGTTTCGATTCGATGATGGAAATGTCATCTGACGATAGACTCGGCGGGGGATGAACCCAGAAAGATCATCATTGTGCGGTCACGCCGAGACGCCCGGAGAAGTCTCCGGATGCACCGATTTTCAAATCGGTCGTCATTTTTCTCCCAGGTCAACAACTGTCAAGGTCAGGTTCAGAGTCACGATGACGATAGTAGCGATCATGCTGAAACGATCCAGCCCCATAAACCTCCCGACAGTGAGAGTGATGACGCCGACTTGGACGAGATCTTCGGGGTGACTAAAAAGCCAGTGACCTCCGCCCCTGACTCTGAAGATGACGACGCCGACTTGGACGAGATCTTCGGGGTGACGAAAAAGCCAATGATCACCACCCCTGAGTCTGATGATGACGACGCTGACTTGGACGAGATCTTCGGGGTGACCAAAAAGCCAGTGACCCCTGATTCTGAAGACGATGATGCCGACTTGGACGAGATTTTCGGGGTCACAAAGAAACCAGTGACCCCTGACTCGGAAAACGATGACGCCGACTTGGACGAGATTTTCGGGGTCACAAAGAAACCAGTGACCCCTGACTCGGAAAACGATGACGCCGACTT
>VYYJ01001092.1:0-36669 GCA_021029165.1 Cyphoderus albinus | reverse complement strand
CAATGTGGCGTTTGAAGGCTACTCTCATGTTGCTTTCGAAGGCAACACGAAAATACAACGTAAGGTTGAAGAAATGCTGTGCAGCTTTCGGCTTTGTGAATTGTATTGTAATTCATTTCCAATTCGATTTGAGACGACTCGAGTACAATGAAATCGAAATGAATGTATGAGTTGAATGATTTTTTCAGCTTTTGAACTGGAGTTTAATTCATTCATTTCGATTTCATTGTACTCGAGTCGTCTCAAATCGAATTGGAAATAAATTACAATACAATTCACAAAGCTAAAAATGTGCAGTCAGTCGTAAGTAAAGTCAGAGAGTTGTAATAAAATCAGTCATATTCAGCAGTCAGTGAAGTTGGTCAGTATTCAGGCCGGACGGACGGCCGGACGGACCATAGGGGCATGCGTAGTATATGCTATTAACGCAGCATATGTCAAGCATGGATAGGTATGGAAAAACTTTCTTTTTTAATTTTCTTCCAAGTGTTTTATCGATAAGGGTTGCAAGCTGGTATCTATACCAAATCGAATACGCTGATTACGATGGTGCATTCAGAATTAGGCAGAAACTTACCCCGGACCTTGCAACCGGGGGGTAGATTTTTGCAATACCTAACCACGTTAAATCAATAGGAATTTAAGGTTGCCTTCGAAGGCAACATGGTGGAGTTTTCTGTCCACATGTACCTGACTGACGTAGATAAATAAAGATGCTGAAGATACTTGACAACATAATAATACTTATCATTATCAAACTAATCTGCAACGCTACGCAATCTACCACTATATTTATAACCAAGATCATTGCACTCAATTCAATTCAACGATGACCGAACAAGCATTTATTTTATATTTATACTATAAATATATTTTTTCTATTGAAAAATAAATGCTTTACGGCAGCGTTAGTAGGATTAGGTAAATGCATATTTCAAAAAGACGTCATGTCATGTTCAAAATGTAAACAGCAAAAGTAAACATTCTTGACGATGCCACTCAACTTCTTACCTTTTAAAAATAGCCCGTAGTGTAGGCCGGTTGAAAGTTGAAATTGATATCAGATTTGCTCTTGTATCTTACGTATTGAATTTCATTGCGAATTCCACTGTAGTAATCAAAAGGAAAAAATCCTACGCACCGTCTCTCAGTCAGTGTCATATTATTAAATGTTACGTTCCATTGCCCGTTGCTTTATTCTAGCAGTCAAAAATATGAGCACTCGAGATGAGAGACAACTTCGAGAGGCGAATGCTTTTAACATTTATTTTGTTTGTTGTGAGTACCTACATCAGACAGAATAATAATAGAGATAATAAATTATTGTAGGTATTTACAATCAAAAATGCATGTGCACACTGCACAGTATCATGTAGCTGAGATATTTACCTAGTTAAAGTGAGAACGCGTTGGAATTAGGAACGCTCAACGTATCATTTTATTATTCTTATGAGTTTGCATGACATTTTCTTCAACACTGACATTTGCTTTGCAATGCGCCTGGCCAGTTACTCACAATAAGTACAATAAATGATAACGAAGTAGTAAATAAACAAATAAACAAAACTTGTTGCGCATTGCCCAATAGTTTCTTTTTTGACACTGCACTGTCACTGTTATATGACTCACTGAAAGTCATAATGATAATGACTGGACGGCATGAGATACTATACGGTAATTTATAATAAGTCTATTGCGCCAAACTGACGGTCATAAACATAAAAAAATTGCACAGAAACAAGAAAAATGAAAGACGCAAGTCATTTTGTGCGTAGGTAAAGGAAGGTGCCAAATTCTAAACTAATGATGACTTTGAAATTGAAAACCATGTGTACAATATTTTGCAAGTGCAAAGATAAAAATAAAATGAGTCCAACTGCAATGGCTTTAAAAAGTTTGTTGTTGTTGTATTGTAAAATGTATGGTGGCTTATGAATATCCTTAAGATTCCATCTTTATTATGTCTGAAAGCAAAAAATGAAGAGGTTGATGATGATTTAGCAAATTATATAATGACTTGTTTGACAAGTCAGCATTAAAGAATTGTTAGTCTAGAGAGTATGGTAAATTATGATGCATTATCCACAAAGTTTTTTATTTATTTTTCCAACTGAAGAATTGAATACTTCATTTGCCTTCAATTCATTCAGCGTGGATATAACTATGATGCGGTAATAAACAACAAGCCTCCTGTAACCTATTTAATCAACCTAGAAAGCTGGCAGAAGTAATATTTATTTGTGACAAATTCTTCGTTCAAGGAGAGACGCAGACGTATGACGTTAACAATAGCTTCTTCAAATTCTGCACAAATGAATGAACACCTTATTATTTGTTTCTGAGGCGCTGCTGCAGTACGAACAAAAGTAGTAATTGTAAAATTATCTCCATTCCCTCCTTTTTAATAAAATAATAATATATTACTAATAATAATTTTATTACTGCCACCATAAAGATTCTCTTTGCAAATTCTGTGAATTAATCTCATCCTTTTTTGTATTTGCCTTGAGGACAAAAGCGCATGGAAAATTCTAATGCATTTTTTCCTTATACTGCACACACTGCCTAATATTTGCTAGTTGCTAGTCGTTCTACATAATATTAATGTGTGTACACACCTTCGTATCATCGTATCTACTAAAGTGAAGTCACTTACCAATGCAGTGCAGGTTGGCTGAATCGGGGACGATTCTTCTCGAGTTTAAATGAAAAGCCAGGAGGTATAGGGGACGATCTTGGTCGCAGAATGATAATAGCGCATTATTTATTATTGCATTATTATCGGATACTGCAAAAAAGTTGGGTGAAGTGAAGAAGACAAGTAAACACAAAGGTTATTTATGAAGATGATGTTTATTAACGTGAGAAACGGCAGCTGTGGTGAGACCCGAGGGCAGGACACGGAACGAGCCTAAGTTAAGAAGTCAAACTCATCCATCATCATCATTTTTTATCTATCTGATCAATTCTCTTGTTGTCCTGCTCGCTCAACTCGACGTAACGTCTAAGCTCGTCAGACTTCTTGGAAGATGAAATATTCGTAGGTATTAATAGATTTTATACTGTTTGTACATGGATGGCGAATAAATTCCAAGAAAAGAGGATATCATGATATGATATTTATGAAGGTGGCAACGAGGCACACTGACACTATGACCACTCACTATTCACTAAGCATTTTCGCACAAGCATATCACAAACACAGTACGCTATATTTATGCTATGTTAAATAATATTGAGTTATTTATCAGTTTCATACAGCAGTGCTAGAGTTTGGGCTGCGTTTTGTTGTGAACGTTTTTTGTAGTTTCAGTTCAGCTTCAGATGTTCATGACAGTGACAGTGAATTGATAGAGAAGAGAGTAGAGCAGTCATGTACAACGTCTCATAAATCTCAGGTTTTGCGACAATTATTTCAAGCTTGCTGCTCAGGCTCAAGCATGACGTACATTACCTAAGTTCAAGGTGGAAAAATGAAAATGCTTGTCCATCAAATTGTTTATTTGAATTAGTTCTGCTTTGCTTACTTTAGTTCAAGCCAAAGCGCATGGACACAATCACAACTCACAATGTTCGAAAAGGATGTACAGCACGCTTATCTGTTTAGGTACTTATTACAGGCTACTTGGTATGCTTATGTCGAGATTAATATTTACAGACGTTCACTCTGACAAAACTAAAAGAAAATGAATGGAGTCAAATATCTAATAACAAATTCAGACAACTTCACAAATGATGACTAAAATTGAACGTTTAATTAAATGTTATATCCATATTGGAGAATCACTTTTGCTTCACTTCACTGAAGACCGACATAATAGCAATAACAGTAACACTTATAGAAGTTCATGAGAAATAAGTTCATAAGCTCTGCTCCAAGATATTAATAATGGAGCAAGTCAATATTTGGATCTTATCATCTTTTTTTCGTATTAATGTTAGATTACCTCACTCTTACCTACCAGAGCAGCCACCCAGAGACAACAATGACGTGCATCACACAGTGCGTCACTTTATAAATAATAAGCACAACTAGAAAGATGAGTTATGCTGAGAATTACTTGTAGAATGGCAAATAAGCGAAGCCGAAATAAAAACACCCACTCATCAACTATTTCAACTAACTCATTTAGAGGATTTTAATAAATTCGTAGCGATGATAATAACACCCGAATGTGTTTGCTTCGCTTTGCTATGCTATAGCTCACCTTAGCTAGGTATTTTTGGGAGTTGTTTGCGTGTCATATTTTTCTGTATGGTCACACTTCGGTGAAGACATATCATCAGCAGCATCATCAAAATCATCGGTGTTTGGACTTTGGAGCATGTGCTACCCTCGTGCAAGTACTAAAATTATGCATTGTTCTTGCACTTAATTCATTCACGGCTCTTTAAAAATACATATGCAATACTCTTACCTATTACATACAATGCAATGCAATTTAATGCCTGTGGAATACTCAATGTAGCCATGATCGGAAAGTACCATAAATGAGTGTGCAGTTCCTCAAAAAAGTTTTGAAATAATGTTTAATCGCCTGAAGGATACATGCAGCAGTAAAAAAACTAAGAGCAAACTTCAAAGTGCATATTAGAACTAGAACTGGGTAGCAAAAGTTTTTATTACTTCGGCGTGGCGTGTCTGTGCCGATGATTAAAAAGTAGTACCAGCAAACTACCAAGATCAGTCAAATGAGGAAAAATGAAGAATCATTCTTTTGTTTGTCCACACCAGGCAATGGAAAATAAAATGCGGATGCAAGCACATATGTATTATTTGACCATGCACGCGTTGATATTAAAATAAAAGACATAACAATTATATCACCTAAATGCAAATGTGTCTTGACCACAAATGGCACGGCACGAGGCCATTATTTGTCATTGTCACATGTATTCCGTGAGTAATTGAGATACGGGAATTTTATGACTTGGTACATGGCACATGTGTGATCTGATCTATACACAATTTTACGACATTTTAATTATGCCTATTTTTGGACTGGCGGTGGTCTGAAGTTTGACTCGAACTAGGTCTTGGTACTTGGTCACCATTCCGTCGCTTGTAAACTTTCAATATTTCTCTCTTTTAGTCATGTTCATTTCATCCATGGGATCTCCCTCTCTAACGGGAAATTGCAGTACGAGCAAAATCCGGACAACAAAAGTGACAGTAAAATGCGGTAATAAATGTTCGTTCTATCAGCATCGGGCGGGTGTCGGTCACTGCTCTACCGTTGAGTATTTTATGTGTTTATCAATGACGCGAGAACTTGCAATAAACATTTTTACAAGCGTAACTAAACGATTGCAAGGTTTTCCTCCACTTCAAACCCTTATCTTTCAGGTTCAATAACCACACGTCGCAAAACCTTTCTCATATATTTGCACTTGCAGATTGTGTTTTACAGATCTGCACTGTCATAACCTTGCTTAACATTGATCTCTATTGCTGTTCCAGGTTTTATATGTCAGTCAAAGCACACTCCGGTTGTGACGTCAACCCAGATTATTTGCAATTAATCCACGGCACAAAATCAGAAACCACTTTGTGACAGATCTGTGCACTTCCGATGACGCATATTTACACTGGAGAAAGGACTTTGTGAGCTGAGTGAGCCCTTTAAATCGGATTAACCCACGAACGACCGCGATACCTGTTACACAAAATCACCCGCGTGAGTTTCATGATATGATGTAATTCCGTAGCTGAGAGACCTTATCTGCAACAGCATCCGATATTAACAAAACCTCAAAGTATAAACATAAGTTTGCACGTTTTGACATAACATTTCGGGGGAAATGCCGCGATACAACCTATATTAGCTAACCTTGAATTTACATTACGATGCTCTTCATGAAAATGATAATGCACACCGTGCTGATGAGAGAGATTACAGATCCATCCGCATCTGTCTAAAAACCACTGCTATAAAACTTGGAAATTCGGTATCAACACCATCGTCATAGTCATGGCCATAGCTGACTCTTGTTTTGGAACCACTTTTTGCCAACACCTACCAGACTAGACGATTTGCATTCAAAATAAAATCCTTGCAATCTGTGCATATCATCAATCGGGACCTGTTTTCGTGGTAGTTCCAAATAGGATACCGGATCAATTTTAGTTTATACTGCTCCAGCCTCGTTTTCATCACCAGACTACCAACGCCTATGAGTAACTCTTTAATATTATGCACACTTACCTTAAGAGGGATTAAAGAAGAGCAGGAGAGAAGAAAACCCAAATTAAGCTTTTAATCTTTTGCATTTCATTCTCATTTTCTAATTTTAGCACTATATTAGAATCACGAAATCACAGAATATTCAAGGAAAATCCTATGTAGTGAGTCCGTGTGTAGTCATAATGATCATGGCTGGTTTTACTGATGTGGTATCTTTTACTTTTACTAAGTAAAATACTTCATAGAAAGTCCTTGTTTTTGTAAATTCTGGCTTACTTTTTATCCTACTTCTGATCAGTTCGCGGCGCCTCATAATCAACCCCAATCACGTCGCCGATGTCATGTCAAGTTGTAAAGCCTTTAATGATTCAAATCGATGTGGAGAGGAAAAATTAAGAGCGAGTGGTTTTAATGAAAAATACCACAGTGAAAAGTGAGTGTAAGCCATATTATGATGAACCGTTGACGTGAGAATTCCAACATTGCACATTTTGTACCATTCGTATTTTTGTGGAGTTTATGGCACATTCACACAGGAATTGACATGACAGAAATAAACTTTTTATCCCTTTTCATTTTCGCCTTCATCAACCTCCTTTGGCGAAGTCGAAGCCGAACCAAAGAATTCCAATCGAATGTGTGTCTGTGACCGACGTGAGCTGAGGTGAGGTCCCACAAAGGAAAGGAGTCAACAAAACCTTTATCATTTATGCATTAACCATAAATCCTGTTCTAATAGTCACGTAACTGCCACTACCGCAAAAGCTATCAAAAAGTTTTGCTAAAATTAGAGATAAGACCTCAAACGCCACTAACGGCTGAGTCATTTAGTAGCGGTCTTATTCATTTTCATTATTATTAACGAATCGACTCGCACATTTTATTTTATTCACACACCACTTCCAATTTGAATATAAAACAATAGTTTTGCAGTCCTTTGCAAATTCTCGGCTCGTGTCGAACTTAAATAAAATGACCTTTGTTATTATCATTGCCCAGGCTTCATACTTTTCTGACGTTGTTGCGGTGTTCTGTTATTATGCCCTGGGCTTGTCAGGTTAAAGCGTGGGAAGTGTGAAGGTACTGCGCGTTTCAGAAAGGCAAAGCCCAGAGTTTGGAAGTCATGAGCCCAATCCATTAAATACTTAATTTAACATAATGCTATTATAAAGGTATAATAATAAAAAAAATTGTTTTTGTAGCTTGTACAGTTTTTCCTTGTCATTGTATGTCGACAAAAACACGACATTTTTGTTTGACACTAAAAAATTACAGTGAGGATTGCAACTATGAAGTAAGCGTTTTCATGCGTGCTAAGATATATTAAGACATTAAGTGATGCGAAAAGGTTTGGCATTGCAAAAAGATATAATGGCGAGGGAATTGCGAATCTAAGTAGAGTAGAATTATATGGTAGAGATTAGGATTTCTGCACACATCCATAAAATATCGACGAAGGAAACCACAAAACTTTTATTAACCCCTTTGTCCATGTTCCATTCATGCTTATAGTATTTTTTCTGTTCAGACCAGATTCACGTTGCTCCTGCTATCGGAGATCACGGATGAGAAAGAACATCCCGATGAGATGACAGATATTTATGTTCTGTCTTGTTTTGACAGCGACAAGAGTAATCTTCATTTTTTCATTGATCCGTTTAAGTAGCAGATAAAACCGTTAAGAATTTTTTAGAAAGGTTTTAGAACCACGCACGCATTGTGAAAGTGCATTTTATATGCGAATGTGACACGTGGAAAAACTGAGGTGCTCACGGTAAGTAAGTAGGCACAGTGCAGTTTTACATTTGTTTGTGTTCCGTCCGATAGTAATTAAGGCCAAAATAAATAAATAACCAACCCACCAACGCTCGGTAGGTGGTGGGTTATAATGGAGGTTATGAAACACTTTATGCAGTATGACTCATGAATTGACTGTGACTTTGTCAAGTAAAAAGGTAAAAAGCAATTTTAGACATAAGCAGTAAACTTGCAAGTGTTGTCTTGTGCTATACCTACCAAATCTTCTGTGGGCACTTGGGCAGCATAATGAGCAAAAGAACAAAGCAATCTGACTAATCACATTTTCACTTTGAAAAATATAATATGCGTTTGCTAAATAAATGACTGTTGCAAAAGGTTTTGTAAGAATTGAAGGTGGAGGTAGCCATCATCATATACATTTTTAAGGAACAAAATGTCGCACGTGTAAATGCAAACGCACACTCTACGACAATTACAATGAAATGGCTGTCTGTGTACGAAAATGTGCAAAAATAAAACAGTTTTTAAGATTTAAAAGGAAAGGTGAGTTGTGTTGTCTATTTTGCTGCATGCCTAGTCTGTTATTGAAGTAGAAGCAGCCTCACAGGTCTGTGATTATTGTTTGTGATAATCTGAGAAAAAACTTCATCAACATAGCTTTTGAGGCAGTTGCATAATTTGGATCGTTGTTGTTGGCTGAAATGGAATTAGCCAAGTGATTCAAGCAAGAATTTAATGCTGGCTTGGTGAATGGTAACGAAGGTCGTCAGTCCTTTGCTCTTCTCTCAAGATTGCAAAAGATTGTAAACAGTTTTTTGTACTTGTTGCTTGCCTCCTATTGTTGTTAAATAATAGTCGTTTTGCTTTGTCCACAAGCATTATTTAATTATTGTGTTCATTTTTTCAAAGTTATTTTCATCTTTCCTTGTCCACATTTAAACTGAATGATTTACTGTTGACTTTGTTCGTATTAAACTTATAAATATATCTGAGAACCGCATGCACGAGCACTTTTTACGCAGTAAAGAGAGTTTCGATTTTAGGCATTAATCATTCTGTTCTAATAAAATGAAACATTCATGCATGATGTAGGTATATAATTTTGGCAATTTAACTAAATGTTTGCATAATTATTTTTGGTAAAATAACATACTTCGAAAATGTGATGTGATACAAATTGTATCATACAATGGTTTGGAGTTTGGCTTTTATGCCTGATTTACTTCAACAAATTGTGGTTTCTGTATGTTATTTGTTTTTGTAGTTCAGTGTACACGAGAATTGTTATTTTAAACTGCCTACCTACTTACAATTAAAAAATGAGTTTGAGTTTGAACTACCTAAATGTTGACATGCTCAAGATTACTTGTTCCTTGTGTTTTAAAACGGACTGTGCCAGTGGAATACGATAAAAAGACTGAAAAGATTTGAATTTGAATTCTCTTAGGTTGAATCGATTTAACCATTAAATCCATCCTTCTTGTTGTTGTTACTTGCCTTATCTTCCTTATTATCTTTATGGGGTACAATGATAATAATAAAACGTATGTTTCGCGAAAGTAGAACAAGCTAAACAATTCAATACAATTGAATCTGGCGAACTAGCAGTTGGCGACCCAAGTCCTGGGAAGAATATGAAAATGTTTCTTTTTCTAAAAAATACACAATGTAGCAATGACATTTAGATAATAATGAAAATACAGAACAAGTAGCATGTAAAAATGATTGTTATTTATCATACAAATCCTTTGATGTAAGAGAAAGATAAAAGTAAAATTGTTTCAGTAGAATATAATTTAGAAGTGAAGGAATGCAAAAATGAATTGCTCGAACACAACACAATAAAATATTTAGTGGACATGACATAATTCATTAATTGCTTTATGTAATAATTTAATGAGAAGGGAATATGGATTTAAATTCTGATTTTGGAAATCTAAAACGCACAACTTTTCAGCATGCAAAAAATGAATGTTGGCATCATACTGCAATCCTAGTTTTAGAATTTCAGGTTCAAATTCCTGAGACTGAAAAGTGAAAAGAGTTTAAACATTTTGAACGGGATCCAATATTTTAATATTTTGCTTGCACTGATTCAAATGAGAAATGAAAACTATGATAAATGACTGATAATATCGAAGTATTCTCAAGGCTGTAAAGTTATCATTAAGCTTTGCTCCACAAGAATCGACTGTGAAACTAAACCTAATGACTCAAGGGTTCATGAAGGGAGATAATATTGCCCAACCAAGGAAGACACTGCGGGTTTTAAATCGCTTTAATGAAACCTATAAATCGAGATCTTTTGTTAAGTCGACAGAACTCGAGAACTCCCAAGAAGCAGGAGCGAGCGTGCCATAGCCATGTTACATCGTCATTAAAAAGTTTTTTTTTGTAAAAAGAAGCAGGACAAGACAATAATAAATTGCATCGACGTTCTTTTTCATCTTCGTTAGTTCATCATTACTAGACCATTACTGCGAACACTGATACAAAATATAAGCTGAAAAAATGAATAATTTCATAGCATGTAGACGCAGAGGGATAATTGCAGAGATAAACGCAACCAATTGATTCGTTCCCTTTTAGCAAGAACTGCTCAACTGCTTTTGTACAATAATATCCATTTCCACACATGTACAATACGTCTCACTTTACTTGCACGATAATCAATTGGCCAAAATTTTCTTTTGATATCACAATGGTAATTTACTTTACTAGTTTTCGTGGTTTGGGGCTAGGTTAGGTAGGTATAGACTTTCAGCTCGCTTATTGCCAAACTTCTTTGGCACGGTCATGGTCTCATCATTACGATTGAAATTGAAAGGAAATCTGCATTTTTATATCTTTGTTCTGAAGGGAGGCGGGACGCCTATTTTAAGTTTAAGGTATCTATAATTAAACTTATTTTTGTATAACAAGTGAACTTAAGAATAGAGGTGTGTGCGTGCCTCTGTTCTGAATGTCTCACTGCACGGAGAATTTATACGGTGCCATTTCTTCTTGTCGTGTCATGTGACTCATTCATTGACTTGGAATTCTTTTGTGCCACTTATTATTTTATGTTATATCACTTCACGAATAAATGTGTTTGTTACGGCGCATTTCTTTTGCCATTTGGTAAGCCTCTTTACTTGTTATTGTTGTTTCCAACAAGTTTTTTTTACTCCTAGTCAAAAGTCATGCCTTATTAAGTGTTGGAAATTCGAGTTCCTTTCTTGGTAATAGCGTCTGTATGCTAATGCGCGATAACTAGAAAATAAGAACACTTTTCAGTTCTAAAGGCCAATGGTCCAAGTATAACAAGTTTAATTCTATAGGATTATTTAAGTTAAGATGTCATGTAAGTGCATGCGGTCGCCTCCATTGTAATTTTATATGAGTTGACTGAAGCGAGATGATGCTGGCTAATGCATATTTTAGTAAAAGCGTCATTATATTAGCAATGGACTGCTTCCCTTAAGAAGAATAAAAGCCTGCAGAAAGAATAAAGTTTGAATGAATGGATAAAATAATGTGGCGCTTGAAAAAGTTAAGTTGGGAATCCTGCCTACTTTCAGGAGAATCGAACAAGTATTGAAGTGATGATGAGCAAAGTGAGAGCTCGAGGAGTTTTCACACAAAAGTTTTCATAATGGATTATGAGAAGATTCACACTGCGTCATATATTAAGGTCCCACAAGTAAGCAAATTTTGTAGACTTCATTATTACATCGCCATTATTATGAGGGAAGACATGGAGAAGGTAATAAGTACACGATCATCATAAAATCCTTCCGGATTATCAAGTCTAACGGCTCTTTACCTTTGTACGGTTGTTGTTATTCAGCCTGAGTTTCAGTTTCATCAGCTTCGTTTGACGCTCAGTCTCAAACTTCTCATAGTCAGTTTTCGGATTAAAGTAAGTTGGTTTATGTTATGAACTTAACTTGGTTTTGTTTACAAACGGGAGAAAACCCCGGATTTCCTGGGAAGGGAGCAGGGTTGTTGTACCCACAGGATATTATTATCTTTCTTAATAGCATTAGGCCTTATTACTGCCTCCTGTGTAATAAAATGAACTCCGGTGCAACAACCCACCCATACCAAGTTAACAACATGCTATACTATATTTCAGAAACTAAAAGCTGGCAGCCATATTAAAAAGTTGGAAGCACGTTATTTGGAAAAACCAAAAGCCGTGTCACAAGGAAAGGAAAGCGACGAAAACTGAACACGTATGGCAACCTTGGAAAGTGAAAAGACAGGACAGTAGTGAGTGACATGATGTAAACAACGTGTAAAACATTACGTTACACACATTATAAAAATACAAGGTAATTGCAATATTAATGGAAGCAAGTAACCTTAAATGAATTAAGTCTCGTTCTCGTATTATTTTACAAGCTAGAGTTTTACCCTTTGTTTTCAATATGCTTCGAAATGAAATAAAATTCCGTATGATCGGCTTTATTTTTTAAAGCATTATTTGCTTAATTATACGTAATTTTTTAAACACGTCAATACTCGTGTATATTTTGGCAATTCATCAAACATCTAGTGAAAAATCTGGTATGATCCGGTTTCACCAAAAACATCTTTGAAACTCAACGAGACCATGAAAGTTTTTTTTTCACAGAAATAGCTTACCGTTGAACATCGAAGATTATTTTTAGCTAAGGAAGAAAAAGTCGAATTTTCCTAAAGAAATGCTTTGGAGTTGGTTGACTTGTTTTTTAGGTGGCTCAATGTTCCGAAGAAACGCTAATGAGACTAATTCGATTCGTTTAATTGTTGAACAAAGTTTTATTATGTAAATAAAGCAGCAATTTACGTTCAGTTTGAATTTCTTAGAATAAAAATTAAGGTAGGCAGTCCTAAGTACAATTTAACAACATTTAATAAGAACTAATCAAGCAAATGAAATAAATAACTTGTGCTTCCGGGTATAGTTTACTTATACATATTACACAAGTTTCTTTCAGTTAATTGTATGTAGATTTGATGTGATGCGATGAGGCTTTAAATTAGAATTCAATATAATAAATATTTGACAGGCTGGTGCATTCAATTATTTACTCCTGTTTCATTTCCGGGGAATTCTAACAAACAAATGCTGTTACAAACAGCCGATACTACTAAAATTAAAATATTTTCTGTACGACAATAAACGTTAAAGGAAACTCTAGCTTTTCCAACGATTTTATCGAAGGCGGACTTGTGGAGATCCAAATAACTACATAAGAAAGAAATTTACTTTTTCTTTCACCATTCATTTTCATGCCAAGTTCTTACGGGAAATCCATAACAAAGCATCGGTGCGCATTAATGTTTAATTCTGGTGAAGTTGAGTTTCCCAATCGTAAGCAAAACTCTCAATGAGAATCGAGAACAGTAATTAAAATTAAATTATAAAGGAATTTGATAGAAAACTACTCACAATAAGAACGAAATGAACTCGTATTATCTAAGACTAATTAAAATATGCAACAAATAGAACAATTCTTGCCACCACGTCCGCATACTTCTTTGGGTGGCCTTCAGTTAGATCAACCACGATTTTCAGTTTATCCTTGACAGCGATGCAATTTAATGGTGTTGCCAAAAAGTTTAAAACTGATTTGGGTACGACGGCAAGTGACTACTACGTGGACAGCCTTCCGTAGTGAGCAGAATGTTACTCTGACTGACTCCATTACAGTACATGCAAAGTCTTATTAAACCTCCATTACCCAGATATGTAAAATGAAGAGCGGGCAGTGTTTGTTTCACAATGTGTTTATTTAACTTTTCCCGTAGTTTTCCACAGCTGCGCTTACGAACATCGTGTTGTCTTTATATCAAATTTTTCATTGTTTTACAATTTACAAGTAAAATAGACTTTACCCAAGGCGACCCATTCATTCGGCAGAGCTTTTCCCTGTAGGTCGTATGTTATGCAATTTAAGCAAGCCACTTAACTTACAGACAGGCCAACACATCTATCACTGTATTTCAACGGTAAAAAAGTGTTGCTGTCGCGTTGTCCAAGTGTAAGGAAGGAAGGATGATATTAATGTCAACTAAAGTCATAGTAAGAAAAACTTTCTAGCTTACATATTTATAGAAAGATTTCTTGCTTGAAAATTCAATGTTACAAAACTGAATTCTGAAACTGCCACTTGCCAGTTTTTTCCTCTATTAGAGTGTGCAGCAGCCAAGAGTAACATTTAGAGACAAAGTGTTGCTCTACTCTGCTGTTACATGTTACTTTTTTGGATGGGCGGGACCGGCAGAAAGATGCCAGACGAGTGGAAAATTTTATTTTCCAAATTTCTCTCTCCTTAATTTGAAATTCAGCAAGAAACTCATTTTCAGTTGAGTTCGGAACAGTTTTATTTACGTTTGTACTGCTTCCTTCTTTCCTTTTCCTATTGTTGGATTCTATTTAGATTCACTTTGCTCCACTTGCTGCATTTCATTCATGCAAATGCAGCAACCAGCAAGTCTTTAGTTCTTCAGTCTTCCAAACAGCTAGTCTTGGCCAAATGTTTTACACAAAGTCGTTCTGAGTTCTGCAACTTATACATTACTGTCCATCTATCTAAAGAAAGTCGAGTGAGTAGAGAGAAATTGGAACCGAAACGGAATAATTCTGCATATTACAATTAATGAAAACAATTTCTTTGAAAACTTGGTTTAAAACTGTTTCAGAACACTTTTTGGAAAACGAAGTCCAAATCACATTTCGTAATTGAATGCAAATGTCATCATGAAATCACTTTTTTACTTTGGTAAAACGTGTCAAGCTTAAGCAGTAGTTACAATTCTATACGTACACTCAGAAATCAGTGCGATCCTTACAAATACCAATACAAGGACTATTTAGTAATTGAAACAATTTTCAATGCAAAATTCATCAATAAACAATACTTTACATAAAACTGAAAAGAAAAATTGCAAAATAAAAGTGCAGATAGAAAGAAAAAAGCTTGTAAAGTGTAAAGTCGACTTACGTTATGAACTTTTAAATAGCTAAAATCATTTGGTTTGGGTTTTTAAGTTTAATACTCCTTTTCGTTGCAGATACCATTAAAAGTATCTGACAACGGTACCTTTGCAGGCACGTTTGTGCTTGGGTGCTTCGGCACCACAAAAATTAATCAAAAGAAACATCTAGCGACAGAAATAGTTTATCGAAAGTAATGCAAATCCGCAAAATTTACTTTCTATTTGGTTTTTAAATAAGTTGTAATAGTAAGTAAATATATTATATTACTAACATGACAAGTTTTTTCCTTACAGCAGCAACACCCCAAATCCAAGTTTCGTGATAAATAGTGTTTTAAAATTTAATGATAAATTGATAAACTAACCACTTGAGTGGTTACAGTTAAGGTGACTATAATTTTTGAAATTGACAGAAAACATTGTCTCAGAAAAGTACATTTTCACTCCGCAACTTGCCTAGTGAAAATGTGTTATTGCTGGTTAGTAAAAATGAAGGTAATCTTGTATAAATGGGAGAGAATAGGACATGATAAAATAGGATGTGATTACACAAGCCATTTTCACTCAGTTCAGCCAGAAAAATTGCGCAAATAGAAGACAGTCAAAGTAGCTCCGGTTGTGGAAAGCTTGGACCTGGAAATCTGGAAAAGCATCTTTTCTTGCGACTCTGGAGCCGTAAATACCACCTGCTGCAAAAACAACAACACCAGAGCGGCACTAACGGGGAATCCAGTAATAATACAAGGACACCCTCCCATCCACATGTGTCCTCTTATTAAAATTTCCTGCTCCACATCCAAAGAATCGTCGATGCGATGCGACAAATGCGTTTTATAACATACGATTTTTATTTCACCAATGATCATTTCGCGCTCTTGGTTATATGTATAACTTTGTCTGCTTGTCTGTCTATACTATAGTGGGGATTCACGACACGAAGGTTGCTGGCTTCATGTTTCAACGAACGAATGAAACTTTTTATTGCTTGGAGGATGTTTTTAAATGTCACCAGAAAAACGTACACATGCCCCGGAACAATATAAACACTTTCTAATGTATAAAGTACAAGTATCCACACAGTCATTATTATCTGCTGGTTCGAAATTGAGCGCTGTACTAAAAGCACCACCAACGTACCACCGAATGCCACTCTTGATTAGTCCCAGCGAGGTCAAATAACAGTGGTAGGCCAAAGTGTACCACACATAAACTTACTCATATTCATGCATTCATCGTGTTGTTTCTGCAGGAAAATACAGCCGGAGGAATATTCTTCCCTCTGATGTAGGATTTTACCCTGCTTTTATTATGTTACCTCGTTTGAAGCACACCTCGGGTGTTCATTTTCTCCAGGAAAGTTTTTAAAAAGCAAATTGGAGTCTCAGGGTCGTATTATTATTGAAAATGATTCCACTTTTATTCTAACGACCAATTTGCCTCCTCTCATTCTCATGTTTTATTGAAACGATCACTGCAATATTAGTGAATATTAGTCAGGTCGTCGATGGCGCATTTTGTTTGAAGAGCGTCATTTCCATTAACCGACATTTGGCGAAAAAATAAAACAGTCTCTTTGCTATGTATTCATTCATCCACTCGTTCATTCAAGGTACCATTGACTTTACAAGTTAATTCAGTTAGCTTTTTTAAGTTTCGTTTCGGTCTGTCAGTTCCAGTCAGTTCAGTATACTTTACAGACTGGTGCAGAAGACATAAATACATAAAGAAGTGAGAACAGAGACTTGCCATTTTTACTTTTACCACAAGATGAAAAGAGTTTTAGGTTTGGAAAAGTACGATACAGCAAATGAATAAGTCAGACTGGGGAAAAGCAAGACAGCAGAAAGTATTCTGTCTCTGTTGAGACTCAGTGTACTGCTGCTTAAGTGGAGCTCTTTGATTTGATCACTGTTTAAATCAGCAACAACATCTTCACAGTTTGTTGATTTTTTCTTTCTCGCTCGTTTCTAGCAGAGATGAGGCTGTGGCAGACACAGCTCTCTATTAAGAGAGACAATACAATACCATGTTGTGGAATGAAATTTGGCTCTGTCTAGTTTCCAGAGCGTAGAAGATACAGAACAAACATCACGTCAGTTGAGTTTACTCAGACGTTGTTTTATACCTGTATCCACTTTCTCCTTACATTTTCATCATGTGGAAAAGAGAATTGACAAACATGGATAGACAGGCAGACAGATTTAGATAAAACTGTGTAGTACGAAGTACAATACGACACCATTCCATTCCCGCTTGGTTTACGGTTATCATCAGCATTATCTGGGATGCAATTGTGTAATGATACTGTGGTCATGTATTAACTTAACTCAATGAAAGCACCAACCAAGTGTAACATAAACACAGCTAAAAACGACGTAATCGAATTAAGATTTTCGGAGAGACAAGCTTTCTCTTTGCCAGTCGATGAGCTCGTGCTCTGCAAATTCTCTTGCTGGCACCAAAACTTTTAGTCTGTAGTGGTTTTCTCAGAATTTGGAAAGAAGTGAAATGAGAATAATATTTACTCGAATGCTCCCAATAAGTGAACATTTTTGTGTGCCACCAAGATCAGAAAAACAACATTCTCGAAGAGGAATAATTGACAAGTTCCTTTCCTTGAGTTGTATTTTCCTAACTTTATCCCATCCCATCTTCTTTCTGAAATTGCTTTTATACTCACATATTTTAAACAAGCTATCTTCAACTTGGAGATTGTTTTTCTCACAAATTAAAGAAATCAAGGATGAAATGAGCAAGTGCCTACTGAGGCAAATAATGAAAGCCCGCATAGTTAGCTAGTGCCTGAAGAAGAACAAAATCACCTGATTCGCATCGTAACTAAGTAGTATTATACAAATTGTCACGCGATAAATCTTAACTTTCCCCAGTTGAGGTGCCCAGCCCAGCATGCAATGCAATTTACAGATTTCCGATATCGTGACCCTAGATTCCTATGGCGCAAGAGTGTGCTCACTCACTTGCAAGCAAAGGACTTTTTCTCATGACTTGTTTTCACCGTTTAGTTTTAGTTTCACATAGCGGAACCAAATTGGAGCGTGTTGATAATTTCCTATCTGCGTAGGTAACTTCACGTAGACAATTTTAGGTTCTCTCTCGTGTGTGACATATCTTCGTACCATGTTTTTGAAAATAATGAGATCAAGATAGGATTTGGCTCACCAAGCAAAATAAGGCACAAACTGTAATCATGTATTTATTTTCTATCTCAAAATAAAGTTTTGAGAGTTATTAGATATAAAACTCTGTAACAAATAGGCAATGGATACCGGGAAATAAACAGAGCTAAAACTGCTTTTTAGAGGAAAGAATCGAGTTGAGTCAAGTCGGGCGTCGCAGTATCGAGCGAATATTAAAATAACAGAGCACATTATGCATGCATGCACTGTGTGCACTCGCGCTCCAACTTAACATTACAGCACGGCGGCCCTTCATTTTAATAATCATCCTTGAATGCATTTTCAAGCCGATCACGGTTACATTCACATGATTCACCCAGAAGAGCAAGAGGAAAAGTGTTTTTTTTTGTTGCAAAAACATTCTTCCGTTCTCCCGGCGAGCAAACTACGTTTATTATAGGAGTCGATGAACAAACATTTTAGTGACTTATTTTACAGGGACGAGAGGAAAAACGTTTCTTTTAGTCAATGTTAGTAATGCTATTTTTGCAGTTGTCGCATTCTATAACAACTTTGCACTTTGCATAGCCCACTTTCACACAGAAAATTGTCAAGACAGGCGAGGAAAGGAAAGGCACGTCAGAATGCAATTGCATGCATGCCTGCGTTTTCCCATCGCTTCAAATGATCGTTCTCGTGTTTTACGTATCCAATCAGTTTATGTACACAATAAGCAAAAATACAAACAAAGTGATCCCACTAAACAATATAAAAAGTTATCTGGCTTAAGTTGAGACTGAAGGCTGAGGCTCAGTCAGCTAGACTATGAGTAGGCCTATTTTGGCTACATCAAAAAGCAGTTTACTTTGTTTGTTAACATAATCGATTTAGCAAGAATGTTACTCTCACAATGTGTAACTTTCATCATTTTTTCTCATGACTTTGAAAATCCCTGTGCGATCCGATGTGATGCTGTACAGAGGGGCGGAAATGTTTACCGATTCTAGTGAAAGAAAAGCCATATGCTTGGATATCCATGCTCAAGATGGCCCTTACCGACTTTGATATTTTATTTTATAGTCAAGTATTGGGAGGTAAAGCGCATACAAATTCTGAATTCACTTCTTGTGCTCTGTAGTAAACCGGTAATCTTTATTGTAACTGAATAGTGTATCAAAAATGAGATTTCCTATCCAACAAATAATAGAAGGGTTTAACGAGTCAGAAACAACTGCCTTTTTGTCTTCCTTCTCTCGTCTTATCGCTCTCTATTTCGATCTCAATGATCTCTATCTGTATAATGCATGGAGTAGCGCTACTCCATTATTTATATAATAATTCAGTCAGTCACGCCCATTGACTTCAATCATGACATGTTTTTATATAGGCATAGGTATCGCTATTACTCACTTACTGCTAAAAGAAATCGGTTCAGTAACTCCAAAAATGCACTATTGTATACTCAAACTTTAATACTTATATAAAAGTGTACACAACAACACAACTTGGATCAAATTCAAATGTGCTTGTTTCTTTCATCTGAGGCTTATTATTTGAGATGCAATATTTTGGTTTATGACCAACAGAATCTTGCTATATTTGGGCCCTTGCACTTTTGGATTTATAGTGTCTAATATAAAACCACGAATATTGCTTGGGTGTTTGGAAAGTCACTAGACTGAATTGAAACAGAGTCAATTACATTCAAGTCTATATAATGACATTGTTTTGCATAACCATAAACGTTCGTAAAAGTACATAGCCTAACCTAACCTCTCCTTTTCGGAACAATTGTGTTTTAAAAATACACAAATAAAATAATAAGCCAATAAGATGATATCCGGGATTTAATGGGAAATACGTGACTCTTCATAATGGATAAAAGTCATTTTTATAACAACCTACAATAAACCACTGTGACCATAATTTTGTGTGCGTTAGTGTGCCACGCACAAAATATGCATTTGTTCCGTTACTTCTCACTCAATTCAATTCAACTCCTCTGCAAACAAACTGAACAAACCAGACTTATCCTGAAAGGATGACGGTTGTGTTACCACTACTTTCGAAGTTACTAAGACTTCACTTCAGCTGCCACTTTCAACTCTTTTCAAGATTCTAGCGCATTAAAAAGGAAAGCGTCATTGGGTACACTTTTTTCTTATCGTTTTTACCCTGAAAGTTCTAAATCCGAATTGCAAAAGGCATTTTAGACGTCTATGAGAAATGACCTCGCTTTGTCAACTTCCGCCTTCAATTTCAAGCCGAAAATAATGCTTTTTATCTGCCAAAAATGTTCATGTATTAATATAATGCTAAGAGCAGAGCAGAAGGAAAATGATCTTTTTGCAGTCTTTTTTTGTCTTTTTTACACACATTTATTGCAAAAAGTTGATAATTCAGAGATAATGACGATGAGCGTTCCAGAGCCAATATTTCGGCAGCTTTAAAAGGCCGACATTTGTATTAATACAGCAATATAATAATAATAATGCATGAATGTTAGGGGTGAAAGGACAAAAAAGGAATTGAATGTTTCGTGAAGATATGGTGAAATATGGCAGGTTTAACTAGTGTTTCGTAAAAGACTTGTAAAAATGGGCCAAACTTCCATTTTTCTTCCTCTCGAGTCTTCTTGTTGTTAGTGGAAGACAAGGCCTCTGGAGATAATGTATGTACCTTCCAATACAATGCAATTGTCTAAGTATTGAAGTTATCATAACGTATTGACTGTGAAGGATTATGTACATTCACAGAGGGTATTTATCAAAAGGCAAGCCGAAATCGATTTGAAAGTTTGAAACATCCCACTTGAGCTAATCTTTGAGCTCGGAGCAAACCGTGTTTAACAATGGGAGCAGTGAGAGTGTGGGCAGCTTCGGGTATGCATTATTTACGTTCAACTTCCGTTTTTCCGCCACACCAACATTTTCGTCAACGTCTGGCTCTGGGGAACGATGTGAAGAGTGAAGTTGGATGGTAACACTCTCTTATATAAATGTGTCTCTCTTGTGTTGTGTTAAGCGACTTTTAAAGTACTCTTTTTAAAAGTCTCTCAGAGCACAAACTACGCGGACCACAAATTTTATTAATATTTGATATAAAGGTACATTGTGTTTGTAGCTATCTTAAAATGACTACAGGCTACCGGGTCAAAATAAAGTCTAAAGTCTGCTCTCCCTTTAAATTGTAAAAGCAAAGGCATGTAACCCTTAAACCTTGTCCGTGCAAAATCCATCGGTATGATGACATGGCTTCATTTATTAGTGGGGCTCACGGCACCATTTATTAGTTCACTTCTTTTCTACATTTTGGAAAATGTCTACATTCTGCCACATTAGTTTGTCTACTCAATTTCATTCTTGTTTTGGAACCGTCATTTAATCAGCGAAATTCATGTCTACACCCTGTCATTTTCCTCTACCAGCCTCTAAAAGTCGCAGCTACTAAAGCTAAAACTGACTGTCATTGTATTAAAGGCAATGAAAATTCACATTACGATTCACAGAAAGAAATTAATCGTTATTATTTCCGATGATTGTATTATCTGGAGGGGACAGGGCTTGTAGTAAAACTAACGAGTAGCGAGTTGCGTTGTCTTGTATAGTAGCTGGTTGTTTTGTAATGTGTCAAATGTGTGTCACAGGACTAAACTACATTCACGCAACGTGTTCTACTTCCAGGAGTCTATTTTTTGATGAACATGTATGTGGAACGTTTCCATCTGGAATAATATAGTAGAGTAAACTGATTCATGACTCATCATGAAATAATTCATTCCAGAAAATGTTCATTCATTCTCACTCTCTTTCGCAACCGAAACTCTCTCTATTACATATTATATTTCGCAAATCTAATTTGAATTGCAAAGTATGTTATTAAAGTTCTGCTAGGGTCTCTCAAATCATCGTTATGCAAGTCTGAAAATGATTAGATTTTTTTATGTGAAACCAGAAAAATAGATACCGTGTAAGGAACAGAAACAGTCAGTTGTTTGTACAGAGTTGAGTTGAGACCGACACTGTGGCCTGAAAATCTGTGATGTGATACATAATAAGTTATAGATGTAGGTGACATATTCATGGCAGCGACATGACTGACACAATACAAAGGTATACATCATGAATTGAACAAACTAATTTGGTGCCTACGATTTGTTTGGTTTGACTTTGTACTCCTTTGTTGGATCACTGAATCGCAAATTTTGCCAGAAACGTAGGCAGATCAAGCTGAACAGAATTTTTGATGCGCCAAAATGAGATTAGCGTACATGAGTGTGACGTGACGGCCAAAATTCTATTGTTTGTTTTTGTTGAGGCTGTAATTCGAGCTTAGTTACGCTTCGAATTACGCATTAAACCCAGAAACGTCGACTCGACGTGATACCCAATAAAATTTCATACATTTCCTAACTTTAAAAAGCCTAGTTTAATGGCAATGAAATGAAGAAAGAAATTCTAGAAAGCTCCATTTCATTTAAAATTGAAATGAAATGTTGGACAGCAAGACAGCGTTATTTCAAATGTTGGAAGTGAATAACCTTATAAATAGGAAATGCCTCAAAAATGACCAGTTAAGTTATCTAATTTGCTGCTGATACATGTTTTATTTATGGTTATGGGCACGGCTAAGTTTCAAAATCAAGCTTATTTTTTTGCACTTATCAATATTAATAACCATGAAGAAATCGCTTCTTGCTAGGGAAAGTACAGTAAGTAATTTAAAAAGACTGGTCATTGTAATTGGAGTCACTCTTTAGTTTTTATCTTTTGATATCTATTTGAAACTCAATTAGAAATCTAACAGAACTGTAGAACGCTCAACTAAATCATAATATTCAACAGTGTTGTTATTCTATACATTCCTTTTTGGACCACACGTTCCGCCTCAATTTTTACAAGTAAAAGTGTTAATTAAAATCCGCCAAAATGTCAAGTGTAATTTGTAAATCTTATTTTTGCGCACAGGCAGGCATGTTTGATTTTGTCTGGCGTATAAAATAGCATTTTTACCAGTCCAACCAAATGAAGTTCACTGAGACGTCAATATCACTGAACTCATCAAGAAGGAGTCGGAAAGTGGAGCACTTTTAAATTATACACACGAGCTTCGATGGTGAACGGCGACAGCGATCTTGTGATCTACCTTATTCGCCTTCGTATCGCCATCAAACACGCGTGATCAAATTAGGATGTTAAAAAATTCCTGCCGCCTTTGATAATGAAGGTGTGGTGCCTACAATTGTAGTACCAACTAACGAACATGATTGCGACATCCTTTCAAACTCAAAAAGAGCAATGCCCCATGGCCCATGACAAATAATTATAAAAATTGCCTGTTAAGAACACGGAACGTATTATTGGTAGTTGGAAGCTATACGTGATCATGTGAGTAACACGTATTATTGGCATAAATCACAAACGAACTTAAAAACCGTTGCAACAATGAAAAGGTTACAGACCAACGTCGGTAAAGTAGTATTGCCTTCCTCTTGACCTTACGTCAGACAGGGACAACATGACTCTCATCCTAAAATTCTAAATTGTAATGTGCGCAATTTGAGTCAGACATAGACACCTCAATTCATGCAAATATTCAACATGATCAATTCAGTTAGATAAAGATAAACTACATTGATAATAATCAATAATTATATTTCAATGCTCACTAGTACTCTAGACATTCTCAAGGGATTTGAGAACACCTAAAAAATTTACGTGGGTCTATGGGTCAAGAAAATCTAGTGAGTAATGATGACAAATGCAAATGCATGTAACGCTCATACCTAAATAAGGTCACCACAGCTAGATCAGAAACTTGATTATTATTTACTTATTTCGTATATCTATCGTGTCTATTTACCGTCATGTGATTTCATGATATGATAACAAACAATTTATATTAAAGAGATTGGGTGTTCCCCATTAGGTTTCAAATTAAAAAAAATGTATCACGCACAGTTGAGAATTTGTGATTATCATCAGTTAATCAGTTTCACCTATTCTGCTTTAACCGACTCTGTAATCATGTCACTGTCAATATATTAAATTATTTGATGCAGCTCAATTAAGGTAATCTCATCCAATTACTAAAATATAAAAAGTTTTTTTTTTGCATCTTTAATGATAATTCACTTTCAGTTTTCAATGTTGGTTCAGAACGTTAAAAAATGAAAGAATAAAAGATGCATTTCAATTCAGGGAAAACGCAGTATGAATTCCTGGTGTATGTTGTTACAAGCATTAAATGATGAAGTTGTGGAATATGATGAAATCAGGAATAGATTAATGACTCTATTCGATATACAATTTATACATTTAAGAGGCGACTTGTTCTTTGCCAGAGGGAACAATAGTGATTTTGATTCACTTTTGAATGTTGAATCATTCTGTACGAACGAGTTGAAGGGCTCTGCTTTTCATTTCTTTTGTAGTAATATATAGAAATAGACAAAGTTATATAAAAGAGTTTCATACTCCTGCTTCAGGGGAATGATCTTTTGACATTGCGTAAGAGAAGGTAGGTCAATAGTAGCATCAGCCAGAAACAATTCCTATTTTATTACCAAAGGGCGCTGCAGGAGTTTGGTCTTGGTCTGCAATTTCAACTTTTTAAAGCCAATATCCAATCCTCCTTCTCATAATCATAAAACCGTCAACATTAATAAAGTAAATATTCATCATACAAAATGATGAGCAAGAGCCACAGTGTAATATTATATTAAATGGATTTGTTGAAGACAGCCAACGCGAAGCTGGTTGAATCATTGCATGTCTTGAAAAGTCCATTTCTTGACTGACAATGCAGCTTATAATTATGAACCAAAACCACCATGCACGAAGACCAAGTGAACAGAATTCAATTAAATAGCCAATGAAGCTTTTGCAGAGAGTTTAACGTCCGTCACCACCACGAAATGCATCAGAAACCGGTTTTCAATTTCATAATTTGTTTTCAAATAACTACACACGTAATTTTTCGTTTACAATATGATAAAAATGTATAAATGAGTGCAATCTACAATGCATGGGTGTTCGGTGCTCTTGATGTCGAGGTCTTTCAAACGACGGTTATGTTATTATTTTTATGGTCATCCAATTATGTGCAATATGCACCTTTATTAACATTCCATCCAACCCCGGTAATTGTTTTGAAAATCAATAATTCAACTCAATTCGCTACACTTGTCAAAATGCTGTAATCACCAAACTGCATTTTAGATAAATTACATCGTATTGGTATGCCCGATGACGTGAAATATTACACAGTTAAAAATTAGTCAACAGCATAGAAGAACAGACGTCAATTAATGGATTGAATATTGCTAATACTAGAAGACACATGAGAACTTACGCCATGGACATTTAAATGATGATAAGTGAGTAATAAATGGCTTGCGCTGTGTGCCTGTGGCAATTTGGACACTTCTTATATGAGAGAAGTGAATGAATTTCAGGTGGCAGTCGCTAGTCGTTATGATTAAAAAATAATTTATGAAATTGCAGAATTCTCACATACAAGATTAAGACAAACAATAAAATTGCAATCCGTTGCAAGCGCAGGCAGCGATTAACTAATGTATTAATTATGCATGATTATTTCTACAATAAATAATGTAATTACTTATGCTTGCTACCTTGCTAGCGATAAATGTCAACCCCTGCTTTATTAGTAAATATAAGGATTATTATAGCAAAAGGCATCAGTTTTATTTCCGGTACCACGCTTGCGGGAACAAGTTTATATTAGTAAAAAGAGCAATGAGTAATAATGTTTAGGGAACAAAGATAATAATTGATCCTGATTGCAACAATATTATGACACTTCTTTGTTTGTTTGAAAGATTAATGTTTTTTCATGAGCTGATGTATCCACTGCACCACTTTACAACTACAAATAAAAGTATACTAAAGGTCTGAAAATTGACAACAATTTTTAAACGTAACGTACTGTACATTGTGCACACATAAGATATTTATATTTAAACAGATATCGTTATCTGCGTACTTTATCGGTTTATCTGTGCGTAAATAATTGTTTCATCATTACGCAAGCAGCTAACGACAAGTTTTACTGATTTACTTGCCTCTGTGGACAATGGAGTTTATTTATTGCTGATATGATAATAATTGTACATAATAAGACAAAAATAAGGGCCACAGTGGCAAAGCACGCGGCAAACAAGGAAATCATTATTTTCGCTTTCATCGTCTTCTTTTCGTTAATTAAACTGACCGACTCATTTGTTCGAGTCAGTTAAGAGATAATCGTAGTATTTTTAGTATCTTTTTATTTTATTTTCTACTATCTGTTTTAAGTATTTTATGAGCGGTCTCTTCTTTCGTGCTCACTTCTAACAGGAAAACGGATGTAATTCTCCACTTTAAAACAGTCATAACTCCAAAGGCACGCGCGCACGTAGCACGAAACACGCGTGCAGAAATCTCATTAAGTCATTGTTCTCGAACGGTGGATGTCCCTCTCTTATTCACATAACTAAATACGTACCTACTCAAAAACAGAAACAATGTAGTGATTTAAAAAGTAAGTCGAAATAGAAATATAAAATAAATTATAATCACATGAAAAAAATCGTTATTACCAGAACGAAACTAAGTGATAATGAAAATGACTACGATGAAATGAGATGAGATTCCTACAAACTGTACATGGGGAGGTGGCATGCAAAATTGAAATGTTATGTCATTTAAGAAAATGTCATTCCAATTTCCCCTTATTGTAAAAGAAGTCGGCTCTTCATTTCATTGACTCTCAAACTCTCATTGCACATCCCATTCAATAAAGGCTTGAACTCTTCATTATTTAATATTTTCATTTTACTCATTCACTTTACTCATTATTTTGACTTGAAATGAAAATGGAAAGGACGATTCAAAGAAAGACGCAGGTTGAAAATACCTAAGCTTCGCTTTTATCTTTGTCGCCCACTCACCACCGTCAGACAACCTTATTAAGCAAATGTCAAATATCTGCTTAGGTACCTCTCTTTTGTTCTTGTATACGTATGAAGGAGTTATTCCAGTAAAATGACACCATTCAAACTACTCTGTATACATGTATAACATAACACCAACCTGTAAGGTTTTAATGGTTAAGCAATAACAATATTATGAGAGCAACAAGAGGAGAAAATTTGCCATCATCTTTCTGCTCACTGGGTCAACTCTTCTGCTCTTTGTGAAATAAATAAACTGCAATTAAGTTAACAGCTTCTCCGTTCAGCGATGAAGAAGAAAGCCGATAAGCTCGCCATAGGCGAGCAGAGCAACAAACTCCAAAGGGTACTTTTGTACATTTGTCAGTTTCAGGTGGTAATTTTCCCGATTCTACGAATGTGAAAACTCCTTTCTCAACAAGTTTCTCTCCCATTTTCTTCGTATTTGTTTTCGCAATCAAACATCTATTTTAAACGTTTCTGATACTGTTTGACCGTTTTCGTTTTCCCCGATTCTCAGACTGGATTTCGCAAAAACACGGAGGGGAAACCAGATGAAATGGGTAAAGTAGGAAGAGGAAGTAAGAATCTTTACTTTCTTTCACATTTCATACAATTTCACGCAAAAACTTTCTTCTCGTTCATTGTGATGTTGATACCTTACGCATCGTTCTTCAATGATATCATTTAACATAGTATTGGTGCAGAAAGGGGAAAGACAAGACAAGACAAGACAGACCAAAGAGTAAAATCCAATTTCCATTTTCTTATTTCCAAAACCATCCACAATGCTTTGTATCCGCAGCATGAATGAATGACTACCACCACCGCTGACTACTGCTTGCTAGTTTAGTATTAGTATCATTGTGGTGTCCTTGTCAGAGAAAAATAGGAAGCAATAGGGAAAGAGTGTGGAACTACGGAGTATTCTTTTACTTTCTCCCTTGTTTGTAAGCCTGAAATCGAAATACGACGATAGCTCAAGTGGAGAAAGCAGAGGAGATGCACACTTGAGTGAAATGTAAAACCAAACCGTTCACAATCGCATCGCATCGCATAGATTCATGCTCACACTTTACTTACCACCACCACCGTTCCTGTTTCTGCTGCCGGAATATTTGACATGTGTAGAAAAGGAACGGTAAAAAGAAAGAAATGGGGAAATGCCTCTTTTCTATTCCAACTATCCAATAGATTCGGATTCAGCAACCGAAGCCTTGCACATGTAGATGTAGCCACAGAGGTGGGAGAGAAAATGGATGCTGATGAAAAGCACATCGGGCCAAGGAGAAAGAAATGGCAATGGAAGTGAGAGAAGAAAGGAACTGTAAGGAAAGGAAAGTTAAAGCTTTTAAAAAAGGAAACCTGATATTTCCCACTTGAATTATTCCCCTCTTGCCACATATTTTATCATCATCGTATTTGTAAAGTACATTACCTCCTACATTACATTTTATTATATTGCAGAAAATATTCTTTTTCTCCTGTACGTTTAACAGTGCACAGAAAACGAGTCGAGATTTGCTTGAGCAATAAATGATGCTACACATTAGAATGTCGACTTCGGGGACATATGCTCAGTGATCCCTGAAATATTATACTGTTGCTTCAGGTTGACATGTGTATGCGTGTAAAGAGACTTCGCAAAATTCCTGTACAGCACAGCGCAATACATAACTTTATAGTGCTTCTATGAAAAGATATCCAACTTTTTTACTGAGTCGTAGATAGGACAAACCAAAGAGTTCAAATCGCATTTTTATTACCAAATTCCGCGATTCATTTCTTAGCTCAAAGACTCGCTGGAAGGAATTCCCTTGAAACATATTTTGTGGGGAATTGGAGCATTTTATTTCAACAGTTCGAATTTCGAAAGTATGCAATTATTTTGGGGAATTATATATACATAGGGAAATAAAATGGCGATTGTTCCATATAAGTTCCAAGGTCGATTATAATAATGATACGATGGCCTTACAAGTTCTTTTTCAAAAATTGATTCCTTCAATTTCACCTTGTGGGTGTCAAATGCGACGCAGAACCCCATTTTGAGGCAGGTTAAAGACAAATTGGAAAGACGAAACTTTTAATTTACAACAATCATGTGAAGGACGTCACGGCATTAGATAGGTTTCTATCTTATAATATTACACTACATTATTATAAATTAGGCATAAAATGAGCCCACTACATGAGAGAATATGGAATACATGAATATGAGAAGTTGAAAGCGTCTTTCTCTCTGACTCAAAACGAAGAAAAGAAACATGTAAAACCAAACATTTAAATCATGCAGTTTGAACGGAATTCTAATGAACTAAATTACTTCATCGTTCATCCCAAAGCTAATCGAATTAATGTGAAACATTTTAATTGTTTGAATTGATGACATTCTTCAGATCAACAAAAATGATCTAGTAGTGGACAGGACACATAAAAAACAGCAAAGAAAACCTCAAGTGCACAATGATTATGTTCAACCGGTCCAGAACAGGAAGATTTATGTATTCAAAAGCTACACCCGTACACCAAAGAAAAGAAGATATATTTATAGTTCTTTCTTAAATTTTTAGGGCCACTCTAATTAAGGTGAAATTCTTTACATTGCAAATAAAAGATGGTGTATGGTGTAACGACAAATAATATGGATTTACTTTGATTTAAGAATAACTCAAGTTTTCATTCGTTTTTAAATACATTCAAGTTTTATTTATATTATATTCATATGCCGTACACATAAGGTGTAATATTAAACGTATATATATGTGATTAAGCATAGCAAACGAAATACTAATTCTAGAAGCAGGTCTTGATAAAAATTATATTAAATCAAGAGTCGATTTTACTTTACACGACAAATTGACAATACTAAAATGCTATCATACCTCATTCTATGTAAGGAGGATAGTAATTTTATAGTTACTACCAATCTACAAAATTATTGGTAATTGACAAAAAAGAAGAATTTTAAGTAAGTGTATTGGTTGATATTGTATTGTATGATCGATCAACTCACTCAAAATGATGATGAATGTAAACGAATGACAATTATTACACATTAACACATTATTATTAATATTATTAATGTTAGTCAAAGTCATCATCATTTTCTTTACATACATACGTGATGTCTCCACTTAAGTCTATAACTCTCTGTTGAAAAAACTGAAAAGGTAAAAATAACAGATTAGAGATTGATTAAAAGAGCTTGCTAATCTGTAAATGAATTAAAGTATAAAGCGTTCGTCAATACCTAAATACAAATCATATTTTAACATATCGGATGAAATTACATGACATATGACATTCTAAGTTAGGATATACACACTACAAAATGGATGCAAAGTACATTACTTACACAAGTCAAGTCAAACTTATATTATGTTAACCTTATCGAATCGGTCTGAAATTGTTTCTCTGATAGGCTTCATCCAAACAGGCATTAACTAGAACAAAAATGGTTAAATATTTTTCACGTAAACTGTAACCAATTAACTCGCTTGATCCACCAGTTTTGAATAACAAATATCATTTTGTACGAAAACGGAAAACGTAAGCCCACACAGTTACATCAAGGAGTTATGAAAACATCTTCAGTAGCAGATATTTCGACTTCTTCAACAGCAGCAGAGGGAGACCCTGGAGATGGTGTCAAGTCATTGTGATCGTCATCGTCAGCGAAAAGATGATCACCCTCAAGACGGCGAATGGCTTCAACAATAGATTCTAAATTATTTCGGCTCACCGTTCTGCATCTTGGCGTTTCGTCGTGAACAATAACTCCCGGGGTTGTTGTGCAAATGATATTACCCATCTTTCCTGCGTACTGCTCTTGTGCATACCTGGCAGATTCTGTGAGGGACTGGTTCTGCAACTGAAGATTCCGAATCTGAGTTTCCAAGTTTCGTCTATGCAATCTTTCATTCTCCAGACTTAATCGAAGACGTTTTGTCTCCTCACGAAGCTCTGTAACCTCTGATTGCAAATCCTCTCCGCTGCCGCTGTGCTCTGAATACAAGCTAGCAACGCCTTCATCGTCAACAGATTCCATCTGCACAGTCGACGCTTTCCTCTTCCTTCGACCCCCAGTTCCAGGTTCCTGCTTGATGATTGGGACAGCATGGTCTGTGGTAGATACTACGAAAACTTCGCGCGAGAATACAGGATTATCATCGGGTTTCCCTCCAGAAACAACTTTCTCCAGTTGAGCGTTTCTCATGATCAGCTCAGATTTTTCAGTGAGAATTTGTTGAATGTACGCCACTGTCTTCTGCAAAATTGCGGCCTTGCTTAATTTCTGGTCGTCGCCGCAAGCCAAGAATCCGCGCAGTGCCTCAAACCCATTGTTAATTCCTTGCATACGGCGTCTCTCGTTTGAATTTGCAATGAGACGCCTGTGCCTTCGTACTTCTTCAGTTTCTTCCCCTCCTCCTTTTTCCATTTTCATCGACATGCTGGACACAGACATTGTGTCTGAAAAGTCCAGATCATCTTGGTCATCCGGTAAGATCGACATTTTGAATTTGTGGGGATCGCCTGAACCCAAACTATTAGCAATGCTATCAACGGAGGTTAATATATCCAAACCAAATATCTGGGATACACACAAACAAGAATATTTCACAATTAATTCTTACGAAATATTAATTTTTAAAGTTCATTTTCACACAGTTGATTGCTTTATTCGTAATGTCAATGAAGTAACCGACTTACCGACTTGACTTGCTTGAATTATTCGTCCACCTCAAACAGAAAAGATTCCGGAAACAGTTAATCCTGGTAATACTCCAAAAGGCGTCACTGCCTGCAAAAAAAGGATTAAATCTCATTTAATGAGAGTTTCCTTCACTATATTCAAACCAAAAACTGTTTTGTCTTGCTTTACAATTTGTATTAAACTCCTAATGAATACAATACCTTGATGCCAACGAAAGTCACCTGATTCGCACCGAAAAACGTGCGAAAATTTTCCGACTGGCCTTAAAAGCTCAGCATTCGCATTAATTTTGCTAAATCAATCGTCACTCCCTAACTTCTACTTTAACTGCAATCTTCTTGCCAAAATTAACAATTTTGGCAGCACAAAAGTTTAGCCAAAAATTACTATGTAATACTACGTAGTATTATAGCGTTAGTTTTATAGGAACTCTCTGGAAATCATCTGACCGCTATTTACCGACCTCTAAGATTCCTTTTTGCTCCGTTTTACAGTGAATCTCTTCACTGGCAACCGGAGCCGGATCACTAATTATAACAATTCTTTCTCGAGCTTGACACTAAACGCGAATTCGAAATTTCCGAACACTGACAATTAGAATTAAACGAGAAGTTAACTCCAGCGACCAGGTTTGAGTGGAGGCGAAAACAGATGAGACTAGAGGAAAATAGGTTGCGCTTATCCTGTGCCGTGTATTCAAAAAAAATGATGCTACCGAGCCAAAGCATATCTCGTATTGCCCGGAGAGCACCCCGCAATGCATTGGCTGTAGCACAGTGAGACAGTGAGAGGTGAGACTGCGTTTGTGTTGTGCTCATTTCTAGCGACGCGGCAGCACGGTCAAGGATGCTGCTAACCACAGCACGCACACTTTCAACAATAAAAACGAAACACGCTGATAAGGAAAGCGTAGGCACGGCGGAGGCACACAAAGACACAGCTGCTTCCACCTTGTTCAAAAATGGCCAATTCGGCAACACAGCTGCGGCACATCTGATTCTTGCTCGATGAGCGAACTCCTCCAAATACCTATCTTCGGTTGCGATGAGGGGCATTCTGAGAAATTTAATGTGTGGAAATTCAGAGAATATTCTCGTCTCACACGGTTTTTGTTCTGGCGGCATCGAAGTAGTGCAGTGGTCCGCCTCCGCCGCCTCTCTCTCATACACAATTGCAGAAAGCACGGCACAGCTGCACAGCGAACAAAAGTTTTTCTTCCGGGTGCTTTCTCAAGGCTGATTTCTACTGGAAGGTTAAAAAGACTAGGTATTTAGTAGAACTAGCAGCAGCGCGCGGCGGAAGTGGCGCTAATACTTTACAAAGAACTAAAAGCAATGATTTACTTTTAATAGTTATTTTAATGAAATGAAATTACGTAATGTAAAAAGTAATGTTTATAAATTGTAATTACGGATTCCATTTTACATGACGAGAAATAACAAAAGCAGCTTCAGAGTATGTGGGGCAATCTGAAAATGATTAAATTAAATGTTTCAAATTGGTCTTTATTTTTTAGAGCTGCATGTTACAAACAATTTAAGGGTTTTGAGTTTTGGTACACATTAACGGTATTCTATTACAGTAAAATCTGATTAAATCATAGCCTGATTGAGTCAACATAATCGCCGTAAAGCAAGTAGTCAGGTATAATCTTCCAAATGGGAATTTATTTAATGTTGGGTAAAAAACTATGAATGGCCTTAGCCCTTATAACTAGTTTACAATCTTATTTAAGTTTAAAAAAATCTTACACAAGCGCAAACGTTAACAGCTTAATTAAAAAGCATGATGTGATGTAGCGAAAAATGAAATAGGAAATTGAGATCTTTTTCTCATGGTCTCATTACGACAGAAATATTGAAAGAAATTGACTGAAGCGATTGTTAAATTACAGATTCGATTCAATTAAATAGTCAGTCGCAAAATGACAATATAAACATTATAAACTAAAAAATAACTCAACAGTTAACCTTCTTAACATTTAACCAGTACTTTAGTATTAGAAGTGCATCTTACTGTAAGATTCTTACAATATATACTTAAATTATTAAATTACATACACTCGAAGGCATCAGTGAAAGTGCATTTAATCTTGCAACCACTTCAAGCCCATTTGGCAGTTCATCGACGCTGGTCATATATCCATAAAAGTACGCATCCTAACAAACATTACCTTAATTATCATCGATCATAATCATACAACAGTAAATCATAACTCGTTACAAATCGACGAGCGAAATCTTAACCTATTTTTCACAGAGCCTTTACTTACAAAGCCACCCTCCAATCTAACGAACATTGGACAATTCGATTAAACTCTCTTTAAGTCATTAAGCCCAAAGCTGACTAACACTCCTCTACAGAAGCAGAGTAATGTTCAGCATTTCACAAGTAATTATGTAGTTCTAAACCTCATCAACTATTTAATTATGCAATTAAATCTCTTAGCCATTTTCTTCCTTTCTGCTTCTCAACTCAAAAGTGTATGAAATAAGAAAATACAAAAGTCTCAATTTCTATGAAATTAATACCTACAACTTACAACAATTTTTAACAAGTTTTTCATTTATCTTACCCACCCAACGTTTATGCAATACACAATTTCTCAGGTATCTAGTTTTCTTTCAGGTTCAGATTAGAAGTCGGCATCCAAAGTAAACACCATGTCGGTCTTCTTGGACATTACTCCAGCTTTTTGGTACTCTCCAACTTTCTTTTCGAAGAAGTTGGTTTTACCCTCCAGAGAAATATGCTCCATGAAGTCAAAAGGGTTTTCTACGTTATACACCTGAAAAGTACAAAAAACAATGATTCGCAAGATGAAACAATAAACACAAACTTCAAAATTTGCATTTAATGCACCAGTCCCAAAAATTTTGGGCCAAAATACTAAGCAGCATACCTTTTTGCATCCCAATTCGACTAACAAACGGTCTGCCACAAACTCAATGTAAATCTTCATTAGGTCACAGTTCATTCCAATCATTGCAACCGGAAGGGCTTCAGTTAAGAATTCTTGCTCGATCACTACTGCATCCTTGATAATTTGAACAACGCGACTTTCCGTTGGTTTGTTGACAACGTGCTTGAACAGTAAACAAGCAAAGTCACAATGAAGTCCCTGTGGATAAAAACATTTCATTTAATTATCACTTGATTGAATGTCAAGATTTGGATAACACACTAATGTCATGTAATAAACATGATTTATGTTTAAGTTTAACTGTTTATGAAGCGGAAATGATTAACTTACCTCATCACGAGAAATAAGCTCGTTACTGAATGTCAACCCAGGCATAAGACCTCGCTTTTTCAACCAGAAAATGGACGCAAAACTTCCAGAGAAAAAGATCCCTTCGACAGCTGCAAAAGCGATAATTCGTTCGGCAAAGGTAGCATTCTCGTCAGCGATCCATGCCAGGGCCCAGTCAGCCTTCTTCTTGACACAGGGCATTGTTTCAATAGCGTTGAACAAATACTCCCTTCAGAAGTACGGGATAAATTAATTTAAATTGTTTTCATTTACATTTTAAGTAACCTACTCCAGGAGTAGTATTCCTATTCTTTATAATTAAAGCTACCTTTCGGCGTTGTCTTTGATGTAGGTGTCAATGAGTAAAGAGTACATTTCCGAGTGGACATTTTCCATTGCGATTTGGAATCCATAAAAGCAACGCGCCTCCGTGACCTGGACTTCCTGACTGAATCGCTCCACCAAGTTTTCGTTGACGATGCCATCAGACGCCGCGAAGAACGCCAGAACATGAGAAATGAACTTCTTTTCTTCTGGTTTTAACTTTTCCCAGTCAGAAGTGTCCTACAGGAGAATAAACAATCATTTAAAAGAAAAAGTGAAGGTAGCTTGCAGTTTAATTAAAATACCATAAAAGTTATTCTTAACTTACCTTTGAAAGATCAACTTCCTCAGCAGTCCAAAACGAAGCTTCCGCCTTCTTGTACATTTGCCAAATATCGTGGTACTGAATTGGGAAGACGACAAATCGGCGAGGATTTTCCCGGAGGAGTGGCTCATCCTCCAAACTGTGTCCATTCTGATGATGACCGTTGGCGTCACCGTTGTTGACTTTTAAACCCGACACCTTTGCGTTCAGCGAAGTAACTCCATTCTGATGACCGTTAGTTTTGGTCTCAGCGTCACCGTGACCGTTGACTTTTAAACCCGACATTTTTGAATTCAACGAACGAAGGAACAAGTGTGAAAGTCCTAGCACTACTGGGCGGCTTCTCGATCAGGCACACAGATATTTTCGTACAATTTTTCTAAACTTTTCGTTCATCACCAAGGAAGTTCAAGGAAGAGCATCGAAATCGAATTGAATTGTATTTTAGTCAAACGGCACTAAGCAGCATCTCCTATTCCATGAGAAGTGAGAACAAGAAGAGACGAGATGAAACGAAAATGTGCCTGTCAAGTCTTGTCTAGACTTGCGTCGGTGTAGAGTGTAGTGGGTCGGTGACCAGTTTTATATCAAGCTCTTTTCATCGTTTACGCGGTAAAAGAAGGAAACACATTACTTCTATCTACCTAACTCATATACCTAGTATATATACATTTGCACATGCATACGCTTATAAAAATGTTCTTGACTCGGGATTGGGCAAAAATTAGGAGAGGGACAAAAAAGAGACAACGACCGACCGACCCAGTGCTAGTGCTGCTGCTGTTAACTTGGCCATGTAGTCGCATACCCACACGGACTTTATGATCGAATCGACTCCTTTTCCTTTGTGAATGAATGTTAAATGAATCTTTCACTGAATGAACGAGTCTCTCACTCTGAATCTTTTGTCTCTTTTTGTCCCTCTTCCTTATTAGCTTAAATGGATCTTCCATTTATAGCTTATGCTTTCATAAGGATGTGGTTCCGTCTTGTAGTATGGCCGTCCCGACGTCCCGACGTCCCGCCGTCCGGCCGTATCTCC